>JBBDGP010002600.1:677500-727500 GCA_037952835.1 Lithobates septentrionalis | reverse complement strand
ACCCTCCTCTCCGGGGTGAGGGTTCTTTGGGGGAATGGCCTCATGAGGTGCTTGCTCAGAGCGAAGGCTTCATCGGCAATGAAGACAAAGGGGAGTCCTTCCACGTTATCCGCATCAGGTGACAATCCCAGGCCACCACTCTGGAGACGCTGGCAGAACTCCGTCTGGGCAAATACTCCTCCATCCGACATCCGGCCATTCTTCCCCACGTCCACATATAGAAATTCATAGTGTGCCGACACCACCGCCATTAAAACAATACTGTGGAACCCCTTATAATTAAAATAGTATGACCCCGAATGGGGTGGTGGCACGATGTGGACATGTTTCCCATCTATAGCCCCTCCACAATTGGGAAAGTCCCAACGGGTGGCAAAATGAGATGCCACAGTCTGCCATTCCTGTGGCGTTGAAGGAAACTGGGGAATCAAACAAGAAAACAAAAATCAGTAATTTTGAAGATAACATTGCAAGAAAATTATACAATTAAAAACATTATTCCCCAGCATCAGTATAACATTAAATAATTTAAATCTTCTGGAAGAAATAATATGGAAAGGCACACTTATCAGATTGCTCACCCCCTCTGATGGAACATTGATTACATTTTAGGGGGTGGTGAAATCCAAAAAAAATCTTACTTTTAGGACACGCAGGGATTTATGGACTAAAAAGGCTACAAGACTGTGCAGTTGTCGCACTCTGCAAGTGCAGTTGCTCCCCAGCTTAAAGTAAATGAGGTAAGGTAAAAAGGCTTTCTCCTGATACCTAAAGGGGGGAAAGATCCTCGGGAATGTGATTCTTACCGCCCGATCTCGCTGATGAATGTTGATACAAAGATATTGGCCAAAATAATTGCAAGCAGACTGCAGTCAGTCATTCCTAAGCTGGTGGACGCAGACCAAACAGGATTTATTCAGGGTAGGTGCACTCAGATGAATATCAGGAGGCTTTTCCTGAATCTTCAGACGGCTCATGACAACTCTGGGACTAGAGTGGTGGCCTCTTTAGATACAAAGAAGGCCTTTGACTCGGTTGAGTGGCCGTATTTGTTTCAATTGATGAAGTCTTATGGTTTTGGCCCAGTGTTCATCTCATGGGTCCGGCTTTTGTATACGGACCCATTGATTAGAATACGGGTCAATGGTATTATATCAGATTCCTTTCCCATTTTTCGGGGCACCAGGCAGGGGTGTCCATTTTCACCCCTACTGTTTGCCCTGGCCATTGAGCCCTTAGCGGTACAGCTGAGGTCTAGTACACAGTTGACTGGATTGAGGATCGGGGATTTTGAGGAGCGAGTGTCACTCTATGCAGACGACATGCTGCTATATCTCCAGGATCCAGGACCCTCGCTTCTGGAGGCTTTCCGACTGATACAGACGTTTGGAGATTACTCTGGATTCCGTATAAATTGGAAAAAATCTTCTCTTTTCCCTATAGATGAGGGGGTGACTGTTCCACTGGGATGCCCCATTCCATTATCTCCATCTTTCAGATACCTGGGAATTGAGATTCAGCTCCCCATTTCCAAGTTCCTGGAGACCAATTTGTCACCAATTGTGGGGAAGTTTCGGGAAAAAGTTCAAAGGTGGCAGAATTTACCGATCACCTTGATGGGAAGGATAAATCTATTTAAGATGATCTTCCTGCCAAAGTTTCTATATATCCTCTCGAACTCCCCGGTCTTCGTGACATTGCGGGTCTTTAGGAATATTGACTCCATTATTGTAAGTTTCTTGTGGGGGTCTAAAGCTCCCAGGGTCTCTTTAAAGGTTTTGAAACTACCAGTTACATTGGGGGGACTTGCCCTTCCGGATCTGCGCTCCTAATTTATGGCCTCACAGCTCTCTTTCCTGCACTGGCGGTTGTCTCCACAGACACCTAATGCCACTGCCTTGTTGGAGGCTGCAATTGCCACATCACAGGAGACCCTGCAGAATGTCTTATATAGGAGGGGGGTTCCGAGTAGGAAGATAGGCTCGGTGATGGCGTTACCGGGAAAGGTTTTTCACCTGTGCTCTCAGTGACGGGGTGATATACCCTTATGGCTATCTCCTAACAGTCCTTTGTGGTACAATCGATCATTGGGGGAGTTTATGAAACTCTCCGATGGCCCACGGTCATGGGCAAAATACGGTATTAAATATCTCCACCAAATTTGTAGTGATGGTCGTTTGTGCACGTTTACCCAGTTGCGTGAGCAATTTGGAGTGCCGAGGTCTTGGCTCTTCCGATATGCACAACTGAGGCACGCAGCATACACTCAGTTCGGAGGGTCTGAGATTCGTGTCCAGAATACAGACCTGGAAAGAGTACTGATTGACCCGGATGAGTCAAAGAGGATTTCCAGATACTACGGGGCGGTGGGTCCGGGTCAGATAGCTCTGACCTCCAAGGCCAGGGGGAGATGGGAGGTGATCATCCCGGAGTTGTCGGAGGAGCTGTGGCAGGAGGTACTGGACACTTTTTTGGTGTCTGTTATCTCCTCCACGGACAGAATGATTCAATATCGATATCTACACCAACAATACTATACACCGTCCAGATTACATCGAATGCATAGGAGGGACTCTGCTATATGTCATAAATGTGGGAAGGAGGAGGGCACATTTGCACATATGGTGTGGGAATGTATGAAGGTGAGACCGTTATGGTCTCAGGTCACTGAATTTATATCAGATAAGTTTGCTTTACCGAATATTTGCTCTCCTATGAGGTGTTTGCTTGGGATTTTTGATCAAGAGGAGTTGAATGACCACACTAAATTGTTTCTAAGGATCCTGTGTTTTGGTGTAAAAAAGCTCATAGCAAGGAGATGGATACATGAGGAACAATTGACGCTAGGGATGTGGATTAATATAATAAACGCAGATTTAATGATGTATAAAATGACTTACGAGGCTAGAGGGCTACCAAGAAGTTTAGGAAAGTGTGGTCTAGGTGGATAGACTCTGAGAATACTCTGGATGTGGAGACGCCCTAGTATGTTCTATGAGTGATAGAGTTAAACTCTGGAGAGATGATAATAGACTGTTTTGCCTCCCCTTCCTAGATGGGCTAGATATGGGTTTTTTTTGTTTCTTGAGAATGGGCAAAAAGTACCGAAATGCAGACATCCCGGGGGAAGAAGGGGGGAGGGGAGGGGAGGGGGGGTGCATTGTTCTGTTATAAAAAAATGCACGTGTATACTATCATAGGACAGAATTGATGATGGGAAAGGCATATGTTAAACCTGTAATATGACTGTTATATTTATGGAATTTCTATGCTAATGGAACATATGGAATATGTGTAATATGTGTGATATGTATACTTGTTGTGCATAATAAAAAACTTTTTCAAAAAAAAAAAAAAGGTAAAAAGGCTTTCATGTTGCAAGGAGTACACAATTACATGCAAGGGCAATTAATGAAAACACTTTGTGGCTTGCATATGATTTGATGATGGAAATCAGCAGAGCTTCTGCTCATTTACTAAAGCACTGGAGCAAATGCACTTGTAGAGTGCACATGCATTTTGCAAAGTGCAACATATATTTGCTTTTTACAAATCAACACCACAGAACATTCTAGCAAATTATTAGGGGGGTGGGGGGGGGGGGGGGTTTGGGAAATCAAGCTAATTGCTAATTATAAGCACACTATTTGGATTGAGTTTAGGTGGGGGGGGGGGGTTGTGAAATCAAGCTAATTGCTAATTATAAGCACACTATTTGGATTGAGTTTAGGTGGGGGGGGGGGTTGGGAAATCAAGCTAATTGCTAATTATAAGCACACTATTTGGATTGAGTTTAGGTGGGGGGGGGGGTTGGGAAATCAAGCTAATGGCTAATTATAAGCACACTATTTGGATTGAGTTTAGGGGAAACAAAATACAATGCAGCTGACTAAATACATTCAAACTGAGTAGACTAGGTGGATATGTGGCCAGCATTGTATGCTGGGGAGGTTATTGAAGGCAAATATACATGCATGACAAAAAAGAACAGGAAAAAAATCCAGCATGTGTGAGGAGAAAAAGGGGACATTCACACTATATTGCAATGATGGTAAGTAGTGTTTGAGCTAAGAAATACATTACATTATCAAAGATTAAATAAAAGAACATGTGATGATAATAAAAGAAAAAAATCTTACCTTAATATAGTCCTTCTGCAGGACCTGGATGATGGCAGAACAGGTCTCTGGGATAATGATCCCCAGAGCCTGGGGGGAGATGCCTGTCGAGAACTTGAGGTCCTGAAGGCTTCTCCCTGTCACCAAGTACCGCAACGTGGCAACTAGCCTCTGCTCCGGAGTGATGGCTTGCCTCATGCAGGTATCCTGCCTGCTGATATAGGGGGTCAGCAAAGCCACCAAACGGTCAAAAACGGGGTCCGTCATCCAGAGAAAGTTCCTGAAATCCTCAGGATTATTCTCACGGATCTCATGGAGCAATGGCATGTGACAGAACTGGTCACGCTGGAGCAACCAATTCTTGGTCCATGAACTCCTCCTCGCCCTGTTCATGGACTGGTCTTGGTCTGAAGAATAAACTACAGCACCAAACACATACAATGCACGAGCTCGACGACGAGTACGTACAGGTAACATGGCTTCAAAACGGTCGGCTGGTCAGAACGCACTTAACAGAACGCACTGAAGAACAGCAAGGCCTATGAAGAGCGACCTGAAAATCAGGAACGAGCGGACAATAAAACAAAGATTTCTCAATGCCAACTGACCAAACGCACTGAAAAGCAGATACAAACCTCACAAGCACAGACTGAACAACAGTTAAAACGAACTGAAAAATACGAGTCTCACAAGCGCGAATCATCTCTCACCAAACTTCTACTAACACGAGATAAACACGAGATTAGCAGAAGGAGCCCAAAGGGTGTCGTACGGGCTATTGAACTTCCGTTTTATAGTCTCGCCGGACTTGGTTTACGTCACCGCGTACTAGGCAGTCGAACTTTTGTGTGGTCGTGTGTAGGCAAGTCCGTTCGTTAGAAAGTCTGCCGCAAGTCCGCCGGAAGTCTGTCGGACAGGCTGTCGGACTTTTGTAGCTGAAAAGTCCGACCGTGTGTACGCCCCATTATGCCTTTTCTTTGGAATAGACTGCAGTCAGCCATGATAGACTTTCTTTTGAGAAATTCATTTTAAGGTATCCTATGTAAATGGTAGCGCAGAAACATACTGTACAGTATAATGGGGTTTTCTCAAATTTGACTATAAAAGTGGAAATACTTTTTAAGCTCGGGTTCACACATATGCGAACACAGACATCGCATGTGATTCGCACCCGCATTGCTGTGCCGATCACATGCAATGTCTGTGCAATGCGAGTTCAGCCATACAGGTTGAACTTGAATTGGATTCGCACAAAAAAGGAGCAGGGACTTTTTTTCCCTGCACTGGAATCGGATCGCATGGGTGTTCTCACCCATGCGATCTGATTCCTGTCTGAATCCACAGTTCGCACTGCAATCTGTGAACCGATCTGGGGGTGTCATTAACATTGTATTGACACTCGCAGCGGTTCGCAGAGGGCAGTGTGAACTGTCTGCGAGAGAGATGCAATGCGGGAACCCGCACTGGATTTGCGCTGGTTCCTGCATTGCTATAGTGTGAACCCAGGCTAAAGAGGTTGCAAACCTCCATGGGGAAGTTGTATCTATAGGTAAGACTTACCTATAAGTACTGTAAATATCTCCTAAACGTGCGCCGTTCAGGAGATACTTACTGTTTACTGCACTGATGATGTCATCAGTGCATGCGCTCTGAAGGAACGGCCGCCCGTGCCATTTCCTCAGGCGAATGTGCCTTGACCGGTGGCTCCTGCGCACATGCGCAGGAGTGATGTCATGTGGCCAGTGACAAAGCTGGAGTCCATGGCCCCGTTGGGAAGACGGGCAAAGATGGATGCGGCCTGTAGCGGGACGACGCGGGCTTCGTTTGCAGGTAAGTGTCACATAACGTGCGATGCATACTAGCACATTTTGCCTTTTACTTTGCATGGAAGAAAAACCCACCAGGGTTTACTTGCTCTTTAACCACTCCTAGTAAATCATTGAGGGAAAAGCTTATTTAAAAGGTCCTAAAGATTTAAGATTGTTCTTGGTTCTGCTCCGGTACCTTGAGTCTTTTGGACAATCATGGTGAGATAGGTTATAACCCTTTGATCCAAGCAGGATGGCAGCAATAAACTGGACTGACCTCCCAAATGCCCCTGGGGCTATACTGTGCCATTGTTCCGATGCCCCAGCAAATCCCTTCTAATCATGCGTTAGATTATTCATTGTCACTGTAAAGGCCTATCTCCTGGGAAAGGGGAAATCTCTGAGTGCTTAGCTGCAGGGGATCAGGTAACTAAAATTGCTTTTTCTGGTACTCTAGAGCTAAATGAGCATTTAACCTTTGCAGAGCAGGGGCAGCCACACTGCAAAGGAGGATTTTTATTTTTCCTGGTGTTCAGTTTTAAGCTATTCTTAGCTAGTATATAACATTCATATGCATAATGTCCTGCATATGGTTTTCATTTACACATTGCTTAAAACGTATCTAGATCCAAAAAAAAAAAATGTATATGCTGTAGATTACCAGTCCTTGGATGTGGTGACTGCTTTATTTTTAATTTGGGCTAGGAACAATTTCAGCATACACAGAAAATACTTGCTGATCTTGCCAGAAATGCAGTGCAGTCACTTTTATTTTGTGTAAGCTACTGTACTATTTCCATCAACAACCATGTAATGGAAATGAACTGAAGATATGTTTGAAATCCAGCCTGGTGTGACAACCATGGCTCCTTATATCCAAGATCCAAATGAGTGTATCCAAGAATTGACAGGAAGGGTGTTGTGGATTACCGGGTGAAAAAACAGCTTCTGCAGGGTAGGGAATGGCAACATTGGCTGGGCCAAGGGGGTCTATTGGTGACATTGCGGCTTCTCGAATTCTCAACTGTTATTGGGTGCATCCTGACCCGGAGCTTCAGGACGACATGACCGGACCCAGAGCAAATTAAAAATGGGTAAGCACACACATTTTTTTTATGCTTGTTGCGTTAGTCACATTGTAAACACGTTTCTGTTATGGGAAAACACAACAGTGGCGTACATCAACCATCAGGCGGGAACCAGAATTCTTGCCATGGCAAAAGAGATAGAAAGGATTCTCTTCAGGGCAGCACTTCATGTTTGAGCCTTGTCTGCTGCATACATTCCAAGCATAGACAAATGGCAGACAGACTACCTCAGCTGCCAGTGCCAGGACCTGGGGGAATGGATTCTACAACCAGAGATATTTCAGAGCCTGTGTCACAGGTGGGGGGTGCAAGACGTGGACTTTCAGGAGTCACAACAAACTGGACAGGTTTGTCTTCAGGTGCAGAGATCCTCTGTTATAAGAAATGGATGTTCAGGTGGCTCCATGGGATCAGTACAGCCTAAACTATGCTTATCCTCCTCTGAAACTACTTTCTTGTCTGTTCTGCAGGAACACTGGCACGCCAGTGATCATCATAGCTTCAGGGTGGCCCAGGTGGATTTTGTATTTGGTACAACATGATCAGACTCCTGACAGATGCTCTATGGGCCCTTTTTAAGATTTTCTATCCCAAGGACAGGTTTGCCATGCTTCACAGTTGCTGCCTTTACCAGCATTGCTGTTGAAGCCCAGGTTTAGAGGGATAGAGGCCTCCCTGAATTAGTGATTCCTGCAATGATAAAGCTAGAAAATCTACATTCCATAAAGTCAACCATCGCACATGAAACACATACTTTGCTTGAAAAGAAGAAGAAACTTTAATCCCAGATATTATTCTGAGGGTGTATCCTGACCTTTTTACAATTAGGTCTGTCCTAGCATTCTGCCCTGGGTACCATTAAGGGGCTAGTCTCTGCAATTCCAGTTGCAGAGATGGCTAGCCTCCCATTCTTTGATTAATGCCCGTACACACGATTGGAAATGCCGCCATCAAAGTCAGATGAAAGGTTTTGGCCGGAAAATGTGACCGTGTGTATGCTCCATCGGACTTTTGCTGGGGGAATTCCAGCCAGCAAAAGATTGAGAGCAGGTTCTCTATTTTTCGGTCAGAAAAAGTTCCTATCCGAAAATGCGTTCATCTGTATGCAATTCAGACGCGCACAAAAATCACACAGGCTCAGAAACAATTCGACGCATGCTCGGAAGCATTGAACTTCATTTTCTCGGCTCGTCGTAGTGTTGTGTGTCACCGCGTTCTTGATGGTCGAAAGTTCAGAGAACTTTTGTGTGACCGTGTGTATGCAAGGCAAGCTTGAGCGAAATTCCGTCGGAAAAACCATCCAAGTTTCCACTTGTGTGTACGCGGCATAAGACTTATGTACAGGGTGCGTCTACGTATAACTTTCCCTGTACGTTCACCAGTCACTCCATGGAATTCGAATTTGGTTCTTTCAGTGCTTAAAAAAAGCCCTTTGATCCTATTAGAGATATTCAGCTTTCTACACCTACTCAAAAGGTTGCCTTTTCCGTTGCCATCACCTCTGTGAGGCACATGTCTGAGAGAGAGAATTTTCCAACAGGCTAGTTGTAAACAAATCAATGGATAGATCGACTTGTGTACAACCAGCCTACCCATACATGGATCGAAATTTGGCCTGTCGCTGCTGAACTGGCTAATTTTAAACCATGTATGGCTGGTATTAGATACATTTTGGCTTCAATTTGTTAGTGTATCTAAATCTGCTAGTACATGCAACACTACCCTCCTCTCCAGACAGACCATGCTGCTGTCTTCTGTGCTCATTCATCCAGAGTGGGGACACTCCAACACAGGAGGTGTGTTAATGTCAGATCTCCAGGTGAATACAGAGGTAGAAAGGCTAAAAAAAAAACTAATACAGCCACTACATCTAATGATTGGTAAGCTGCAATATTACATTTCTGGTTTTGGGTATAATACTGCTTTAAGGTGGTTTCAACCATTCACCCCATGCAGGAGACTGACCTGCCATCGCTCTGTCCAACTCCAGTACATCAGAAGGAGCTTTCCCTTCATATCTAGATAAAGTTTGTGCCTTGCAGCCAATGCTTTCATTAGAAACACAGACTTTTCTTTGGTGTGCCAGATAGGGTTGCCACCTCTCCGGGATTCACTCGGACAGTTCAGGTTTGGAATCATGCATCCGGGTTTCAGACTGCCTGAAACTCGGACACATGACTCAGATTGAATTATGGCTTCCCAGCAGGGTTGCTGGCTGCAGTTGTCTAAGCTGAGAGTGTCTTTTACACTCCCTTTCACACTACCCAAAGCTAGCACTAACTCCCCCCCCCCCCCCCCCAAACACACACACAGATGGGAGAGGAGAGATGGCTTGACCTGCACCTCTTCCTCCTACCCCTACCCCTCTTTGTCTGCCCACACTCCAATCCCCAGCGCTGTGCCTCAGAAAAGGAATGTGGGGGCCAGAAATTTGAAGTCCAGCAGCCTCAGATACATCTGGATGTGAGGTGCTGACTGCCAAAGGGTGAGTGAGCTCACCATCCATCCCTGTCTGTGATTAAAGTCTCTCTCCCCTTCTCTCCTGCCTCTGAGTGAGTACACTAAGGTAAATCAGGGTTCTCAGAGCACCCCTTACATCAGAATTCCCCTTTACATCAGAGGCCTCTCTGTACATCAGAGTTCTCAGTGTTCCCCCCTAAATCAGGGTTCCCAGAGCATCCCTTATGTTAGTCCCCAGTGTTCTCCTTTACATCGGAGTCTGCAGAGTCCCCCCTTACTCTGAAATGTTATTTAATAGCAAGATATATGTATAGTTACTATACATTTTTTTTAGCTGTGTGCTGCTAAAGTGTTCGGGTTTCACTTAAAGAAAAGGTGGCAACCCTAGTGCCAGATGTTCCCCAATAAAGGAAACTGACTTGCTCCACCATTTCTGGGTGGTTCAGATAGATTATTGTTAGCCTATGGTTTTAAGGATTGGGTTCCGCCTACTGTCAAAGCCCATTCTACTAGATCTGTGATATCCTGGGGTTTTTTAGCACCAGGCAACTGTTTCCCAGATTTGCATGGCTGTCACCTGGTCCTCTGTTTACATGTTCTCTAAGTTTTACCAGGTGAATGTTCAGCCCCATCTGATGCCAGCTTTGGGCATAAGAACCTTCAGGGCAGGCTCCAGTTTTTCCATTCTTTTTTGCTGTGTTGCTCTCAAGTGGACTGCCTTTGGACATCCGTAATGTCTCTGAATCATGTGTCCCTCAATAAATGAAAAAAGAAAATAGAATCTTTTTTTAATCACCATGAAATGCTTTTCCCAGAGATTATTGAAGGACACAGTCCTCACCTCTCTTAGTGTATGATCTTGTCATCAGCAGTTACAAAATAAGACATTGCTAGTCTCCAAATTATTTTCAAATCTTGTCTCCCTATATAAACTCAGAGAAGAGGATTTTAAGGCGAGTACAAAAATCATATTATTGTAAGTATGGGTGGACTCTGGTAGCAGGAATCACCAACAGGTTTCTTACATGTAGGATATACACAAGAAAAGAAATGACCCTGTCATACTTCCCCTTACATTTATACTTTCCCTGTGAAGAAAGACTAAACCTGTCAGTAGGCTAAAGGGCAACAGAATTGCTAGCAGGTGGGTTAGAAATTTTTATTCGATCTACTTATTTCTGTGAAGAGGAACAGGGACGCCAGTGATTTTTTTTTTCAACAAATTTTTATTGAAAATTTACAAAACATTTTAAACAGCTGTAGATTACAAAATCATTTAACAATTACATTGGTTCAGGCTGGGTTCACACTGGTCCGACAAACGCTCCGACATTGGGAGCTCATGTCGCATGACGTGTGAAATCCAATGTTTCCCTATGGGAGCCGTCCTAACTGGTCCGACACAAGTCGTTCCGACTTTAGAAATGCTCCCTGTACTACTTTGATCCGACTTTGATCCTACTTCAGCCTATTGACTATCATTGAAGTCGGATCAAAGTCGGATCGCTTGCATGATCCGACTTCGGCACGCGACTTGTGCTCAGATGATCTTGAGGGGGAACTCCGCGCCAAATTTTAAATAAAAAACCGGCAAGGGTTCCCCCCCAAGAGCATACCAAGACCCTTATCCGAGCACGCAGCCCGGCCGGACAGGAATGGGGGTGGGGACGAGCGAGCGCCCCCCCCTCCTGAACCGTACCAGGCCGCATGCCCTCAACATGGGGGGGTTGGTGCCTTAGGGGAGAGGGGGCGCGCTGCGGCCCCCCCCACCCCAAAGCACCTTGTCCCCATGTTGATGAGGACAAGGGCCTCTTCCCGACAACCCTGGCCATTGGTTGTCGGGGTCTGCGGGCGGGGGGCTTATCGGAATCCGGGAGCCCCCTTTAATAAGGGGGCCCCCAGATCCCGGCCCCCCACCCTATGTTAATGAGTATGGGGTACATCGTACCCCTACCCATTCACCTAGGGAAAAAGTGTCAATTAAAAAAGAAAACACTACACAGATTTTTAAAGTAATTTATTAGACAGCTCCGGGGGGTCTTCTTCCGACTTCGGGGGTCTCTCCGGTTCTTCGCGCTCTCCGGGTCTTCTGCCGGGCTCCTCTGCCATCTTCTGCTCTTTTGCTATAGCAGAGGAGCCCGGTCTGCTGCCTTCTTCTCTTCGGGGGTCTCTCCGGTTCTTCTCCGCGCTCTCCGGATCTTCTGCCGGGCTCCTACGCTATTTTCTGCTCTTTTGCCGCTCTTTTGCTAAAGCGGAGGAGCCCGGTCTTCAATCTTCTGCCTTCTGCCCTCTTCTCCTGATGTTGACACGACGCTCTCTGGGGCTGGAATGCACTCTGGGCGCTCCGCTCTGACTTATATAGGCGGTGACCCCGCCCCCTTATGCCGTCACAGTCCCTGGGCATGCTGGGACTGTGACGTTTTAGGGGGCGTGGTCATCACCCGATGACCACGCCCCCTTATGCCGTCACAGTCCCAGCATGCCCAGGGACTGTGACGGCATAAGGGGGCGGGGTCACTGCCTATATAAGTCAGAGCAGAGCGCACAGAGAGCATTCTAGCCGGAGAGAGCGTCGTGTCAACATCGGAAGAAGAGATGAAGAGAAGAAGCGGCGACAAGACAGCGGCAGCAGACTGGGCCCCTCGGTGGCAATAGAGCTCGAAGAAGATAGCGGCGGGGCCCGGGAGAGGAGGCGGAACACCGGGAGAAGTCGGAAGAAGACACCCCCTCCCCCCCGAAGTCGGAAGAAGATACCGGAGCTGCCCAATAAATTAATCTTGAAACCTGTGTACTGTGTTTTTTTTTTTGACACTTTTCCCTAGGTGAATGGGTAGGGGTACCATGTACCCCATACTCATTCACATAGGGTGGGGGGCTGGGATCTGAGGGCCCCCTTATTAAAGGGGGCTCCCGGATTCCGATAAGCCCTCCGCCCGCCGACCCCGACAACCAACGGCCAGGGTTGTCGGGAAGAGGCCCTTGTCCTCATCAACATGGGGACAAGGTGCTTTGGGGTGGGGGGGCCGCAGCGCGCCCCCCTCTCCCCTAAGGCACCAACCCCCCCATGTTGAGGGCATGCGGCCTGGTACGGTTCAGGAGGGGGGGGGCGCTCGCTCGTCCCCACCCCCATTCCTGTCCGGCCGGGCTGCGTGCTCGGATAAGGGTCTGGTATGGATTGGGGGGGGACCCCCACGCCGTTTTTTCGTGTCGCAGGGCAAAGTCGGATCCAAAGTAGGACGGCTGTCGTGTCGCACCAGTGTGAACCCAGCCTCAAGGGACACCACTTGTGCTGAATAGGGAGGCTATTGAAGTAATTGTAAAACATCACCTTCTATGGCCAAGGAGAATTAGAGCTAGTGCAGGTACAGCTCAGGGTAATACCCAGATGGAGTTGGCAGATGTGCCAGTCTCTCATGAGTACGTTTATCATTACTACATACCTAAGGGTGGGCTTGAAGCATAACTGGGCCTCATGAATTTTCATTAAACCAAAAGCTACTAAGTGTGGTATGTTATGACTGTAAGGCTGGGTTCACACCATTGCGAATTGGCTGCGGGATCCTCACATCCAATTCGCAAACGCAGGAGATTTTAACCGGCTCTCTATGGAGCCGCTTCACATATCTCCGCAGCGGGTCAGTGTGCGTCTTTTGGTCAGTTTCAGGCCCGAATTCAGCCCGAAATTCGGGCTGAAATTGGACCTGAAATGGTGAACCAGGATGCACCGGACCCCTGCTGTGAGCTGCATGTGGCTCAAATGTGAACCAAGCCTTAAAGAAAGAGTTAACCCTAATTCCAGAGAGAAAAGAGAAGTGAAAGAGCAGGGCGAATTGTACATTCTGAGAAAGAAAAGAAAAGCACATGGCTCTATATGTTGACGTTATTGTCAATCAGATTGTTAGTAAAGAAAGGTCAAAGTTGTCAGGGAGGTCGTTTGGAATTCATAATTCTCATATTTTCTTTTGAATTTTTGTATAGAGTAATTTAAGATGGCTGCTTATTTTTAATTTAGCAGATACCATACAATCTTTTGCTTGACCTGCACTATAGTGGAAGTAACTGACCCCCATGCTTAGATCCTGTTTAGCTGATGTAAACATATAAGTCAGTAGCCAGAATTGTCTGTTAGTGCAGTTAGTAGGTTTCAGATTGAAAAGGGCCTCTTTAGGGTCTTTTTGGATGCCCCTCCCAAGACTGTATATACTACTGTAGATGATACACAGTGGTCCAGTACTACTTTATTTTGGGGAGACCCCACCAAATATGTAGTAGAGTGCATCTTGAGCTACACCCTTCGAAGCATGATTCAGGGGCATTGGGGATGAATTCTAAAAGTCTAGAGCAGTGATAGCGAAGCTTGGCACCCCAGATGTTTTGGAACTACATTTCCCATGATGCTCTTGCACTCTGCAGTGTAGTTGAGCATCGTGAGAAATGTAGTTCCAAAACATCTGGGGTGCCAAGGTTTGCCATCACTGGTCTAGAGGGTTCCATGCGCCACCACATATCCAGTCTGTAGTTTGCCCTTACTGCAAAGACAAAGGTGCAGAGCATGGTAATATTCCAGAGTTGTTCTGTCTTCTTACTCCTATAGGTGCACCAAGATCTGTTTCCCATTGTGACACATACACTCACCGTCCACTTTATTAGGTACACCTGTTCAATTGCTTGGTAACACAAATTGCTAATCAGCCAATCACATGGCAGCAACTCAATGCATTTAGGCATCTAAATGTGGTAAAGACGACTTGCTGAAGTTCAAACCGAGCATCGAAATGGGGAAGAAAGAGGATTTAAGTGACTTTGAACGTGGCATGGTTGTTGATGCCAGAGTCCAGACAGGCTGGTCTGAGTATTTCAAAACCTGCTGATCTACTGGGATTTTCACCCACAACCATCTCATGGGTTGACAGAGAATGGGCCGAAAAAGAGAAAATATATAGTGAGCGGCAGGTGTGTGGAGGAAAATGCCTTGTTGAGGTCAGAGGAGAATAGGCAGACTGCTTTGAGATAATAGAAAGGCAACAGTAACTCAAATAACCACTCGTTACAACCAAGGTATGCAGAATACCATCTCTGAATGCACACCAGGTGCCCCTCCTGTCAGCTAAGAACAGGAAACTGAGGCTGCAATTTACACAGGCTCATCAAAATTGGACAATAGATTGAAAGAACATTGCCTGGTCTGAGTCTCGAATTCAGCTGCGACATTCAGATGGTAGGGTCAGAGTTTGGCATAAACAACATGAAAGCATGGATCCATCCTGCCTTGTATCAAAGGTTCAGGCTGGTGGTGTAATGGTGTGAGGGATATTTTCTTGGCACACTTTGGGCTCCTTAGTACCAACTGAGCATCGTTTAAACACCACGACCTACCTGAGTATTGTTGCTGACCATGTCCATCCCTTTAGGACTACAGTGTACCCATCTTCTGATGGCTACTTCCAGCAGGATAATGCACCATGTCACAAAGCTCAAATCATCTCAAACTGGTTTCTTGAACATGACAATGAGTTCACTTTACGCCAATGGCCTCCTAGGTCACCTGATCTCAATCCAATAGAGAACCTTAGGGATGTGGTGGAATGGGAGATTTGAATCATGGATGTGCAGCCAACAAATCTGCAGCAATTGTGTGATGCTATTATGTGAATGTGGACCAAAATCTCAGTGGGATGTTTCCACCTTGTCAAATCTATGCCATGAAGAATTAAGGCAGTCTTGAAGGCAAAAGGGGGTCCAATCTGGTACTAGCAAGGTGTACCTAATAAAGTGGCTGGTAAATGTTTTTGATAAGGGCTGGGGCTTGCCCCTGCAGCACTCAGTTGTAAATTTGGTATCCCTAAAATTAAAATATCAGTGCTAAATGGACCAAATCTTTAAACTGCAAAAATATTACATATTTGTGTAGAAATTAAGTTTTTTTTTTTAATAAAGAATTTACATTACTCAATGTGCTTTTAACCGCTTTCAGACCAGCCACCGCAGTTTTACTGCGGCAGGTTGGCTCCCCTGGGCAAAACGACGTTACCTTACGTCGCTTTGCCTTTTGGCCACTAGGCGCCGTGCACCATCGGCTCGCTACCAGAGTCAATGCGAGTGCCCAGTGGGCGCGATGACCGCCAGGCACCCGCAATTGCTCGTGACAGAGTGAGAACCGGGATCTGTGTGTGTAAACACACAGATCCTGGTTCTCTCAGGGGAGAAGAGACTGATCGTGTGTTCATACTGATTATGAACACTGATCTGGCATCTCTCCTAGTCAGTCCCATCCCCCCCACAGTTAGAACACAGTGAGGGAACACAGTTAACCCCTTGATCGCCCCCTAGTGTTAACCCCTTCACTACCAGTGACATTTACACAGTAATCAGTGCATTTTTATAACACTGATCGCTATATAATTGTCAGTGGTCCCTAAAATGTGTCAAAAGTGTCCGATGTGTCCGCCGCAATATCGCAGTCCCGATAAAAATCGCTGATCGCCGCCATTACTAGTTAAAAAAAATAATAATAAAAATGCCATAAATCTATTCTGTAGGCGCTATAAATTTTGCGCAAACCAATCAATATTCGCTTATTGCGATTTTTTATTTTTTTTTACCAAAAATTTGTAGAAGAATACATATCGGCCTAAACCTGAGGAAAAAAATTGTTTAAAAAAAAAATGGGATATTTATTATAGCAAAAAGTAAAAGATATTGTGTTTTTTAAAAATTGTCGCTCTTCTTTTGTTTATTGCGCAAAAAATAAAAACCGCAGAGGTGATCAAATACCACCAAAAGAAAGATCTATTTGTGGGGAAAAAAGGACATACATTTTGTTTGGGTACAGTGTCGCACGACCGCGCAATCGTCAGTTAAAGCGACGCAGTGCTGAATCACAAAAAATGGCCTGGTCATTGAGCAGCCAAATCTTCCGGGGCTGAAGTGGTTAAGCAAATGTTTATGGACTCACCCATAATCCCAGCAGAGATTCGTGCTCTATGAGAAGATGTCACATCCTGACCTGAACTCAAACGCCCAATCAAGTCTCAGGGAATCATTTCCTCTTAAAGCGGGGGTCCACCTATCTATCTTTTTTTTTTTTTTTTTTAGTTCATTCACAAACTTTTCTTCTCAGCATTACATACTAACATATTGTGTGTAATATGTCCGCCTGTGTCAGATTTCGTCGGAAAGAATAGCTTTTATTATTCACTGCAGGCGGTTTCCATCTTCATTGTGGGCATTTGAAGCCCACAAGCATTTATTTCCTGGATGTGGTGAATGCTGTGCTCCCAGCATTCACCGCTCGTTCCCGCACATGCTCAGTGGCATCCTGGGAAGCCTGAGACTAGCTCCCAGGAGTCTGGGAGAGGCTAGAAACACGCCTACTCCCATGGGAGGAGAACCAGGAAGTGCAAAGAAGAATAGAAAAATAAAAAGGTAATTACTGTGATTTAAATTTTTTTAAAAGGCATGTCAGCATCTAGGCAAGGAAGAGAATACATACAGATATTGTTCAAAATTTGGGTGGAACCCCGCTTTAACGTTACTGTGTTTATAAAGGGAACACAGATCAGGGGACATTATCCTCCTGGTAATGTATCCTCATTGAGAAGAAAATCATATAGGGCAGGTTTTGACTTACAATCATGCAAAGAAGGGAAGCAGAGATTATGTGGGAATAGTTACTGTCTGAAATGGACCAAAAGTCTCAGGTTTTGTATCTTTTACAGTGATCCATCATCTTCTTTTCATCCATGTTAGTCTGGTACCCCCAACAGCACATGTTATATAGGGTGTTTTATGTGGCGTCTCCTCTTGCATGCTTCCTAGCAGTCTGACATCCTGTGCACCTTGATGAATGGGTTTCTCCCTGTAACATGATTTCATAAAAAAAAAAAAAATAATGCAAAACCAAGGCGCAATGGCTATCATTACAAAGTTAATCACAAATATTTTTTCAGAGGTACATCTCAGACAAGATGTTTTTTCATCCAGGCCATTTTCAAGGACAACTATACATTTTGTTTACCTAGATTGCCTATAGCAATGTTTCTCAACTCCAGTCCTCAAGTACCCCCAACAGGTCATGTTTTCAGGCCTTCCATTATTTTGCACAAGTGATTTGATCAGTTTCACTGCCTTAGTAATTACCACAGCCGATTTATCTGAGGGAAATCCTGAAAACATGACCTGTTGGGGTACTTGAGGACTGGGAGTTAAGAAACATTGGGCTATAGAATAGGCAAATTGTTCCATGTTTCAAAGTAAATTTCTGCAAGGTACAATTTATCACAGCAAGAGTATTAGTTGCTGAAATTTTGTCTTGAACTAAAAAAATTTGGCATGGGCAGAGGTGAGAGTGGGACAGGCAGCTCAGGTGATAGTTAAAGAGGGAGTCCACCTAAACCGCCAAAAAAAAAAAAAATATTAAAAGCCAGCAGCTACAAATACTGCAGCTGCTGACTTTTAATAAATGGCCACTTACCTGTCCCAGGGTCCAGCGATGTCGGCAGGCGACGCCGAGAACCCGTTCTCGGCAGCTGCCGCCGCCATCCTAGGCGAGGGAATCAGGAAGTGAAGCGTTGTGGCTTCACTTCCCGGTTCCCTACTGCGCATGCGCGAGATGCGCTGCGCATCGTAACTGGTCCCCGCTATCTCCTGGGAGCTGTGTGTTTCCCAGGAGACAGCGCGGATGGACAGGAAGAGGCATAGACTCCCATGGGAGTCTATGCCGGAAGTGGGTGCAAATACCTGTCTTAGACAGGTATCTGCACCCCCCTCCCCCTGAAGTGGGTGCAAATACCTGTCTTAGACAGGTATCTGCACCCCCCTCCCCCCTGAAGTGGGTGCAAATACCTGTCTTAGACAGGTATCTGCACCCCCCACCCCCCTGAAAGGTGCCAAATGTGACACCGGAGGGGGGAGGGTTCCGAAAAGCGGAAGTTTCATTTTTGTGTGGAACTCCGCTTTAAAGTGGAACTAAATGCACCTATATTTTCTTCCCCTCTAGCAATGCAACTACGCAAGCTCTCTCCCTGGCATCTTCACCTGGTCTTCCACCTGATTCGTCATCTTTGGCCATCTTGTATAGCAGGACAGGGGAGATCTAGCACTTGCTAACAAATGTTAATTTATTCCCACACAAAGCCATGCCGAGAATGTACACAAAGCTGTGTATGCACAGCTCAGTGTAAAGTATATTCTAAAGAAATTTGCTAACTTGAAAGTAATAAGCTTCTATTGCAGAAAAAAAAATAGTTGTTGATTTACTAAAGGCAAATAGACTGTGCAGTTGCAGTCATATTTCCCAGAACTTAGTGAATATGGTGAAGCTTCACTTTGTAAAGAACCTCATTCACTAAGCTCTGGGGAAAATTAGTGCAAATGCACTTCCAAAGTGCACCCTCTATTTGCCTTTAGTAATTCAACCCCATAATATGTTTCTTCTGCAATAAAAAAAAGCCTTCATACTCTCTAACTTTTTTCTAAGGTAACTTTCCTAAAATAAAAAGAATTTGTAAACAATAAGGCCTCATATAAAGTGTTATAGTTTAATTTTAAGAATTAGGTTGTGTGTAAAGCTAGCCATAGATAATTTGTTATTTTGTTCCTCCGAAGGGCTGAAGGAAAACAAAAACAAAATGATACATCCATCTACACAAGCAAGATGGATCTCCTTTGGGGCATTGGGGGTTATTTACTAAAGGCAAATCCACTTTGCACTACAAGTGCAAACTACAAGTGCAAAGTGCACCTGAAAGTGCACATGGAAGTGCAGTCGCTGTAGATCTGAGGGGGACATGCAAGGAAAATAAAAAAACAGCATTTTAGCTTGCACATGATTGGATAATAAAATCAGCAGAGCTTCCACTCATTTTAGATCTTCTCAGATTTACAGCGACTGGACTTCCAAGTGCGCTTTCAGTGCAATTTCAAGTGCACTTTGCACTTGTAGTGCAAAGCGGATTTGCCTTTCGTAAATAACCCCCATTGTATTATGACAGCGGGACCCTCTGCTGTCAGAATTTACTGGTCATCAACTTCAGTAGGCTGATTGAGAAAAATAAGCCCATTCGACAAAAGTTTATCTAACAGGCACGGACACACATGAATCAAAATTTGGATTTATTTATGGCTAGCTTTAGGTTAAGTAAAGTCTTGATTCAGTTATGTTGCTTCTAAAACCGAAACTCTAGGCAGACATAAAAGACACAAATTATTGCAGCTCTGTAATCATTAAAGTGACTGTAGACCTATTGCAATCACTTTAACCTACAGGTAAACCTAGATTAAGGCTTACCAGTAGGTGCAAGAAATATCTCCCAAACCTAAGAGGTTAAGGAGATATTTGCAGAAATAGCGGAACTGGTGTCTACGGCGCATGCACCATAGACATCGGGCGCAGGCGCGCTGAGCGTGCCGTTTCTAAAGGCGATCATGCCGTTAGTGGCGGCACCAGCGCGCATGCGCGGGAGTGTCATCATCGAGGCTCCGGCCAGTCACAGCGCCGGAGCTGCGATACCCGGAAGTCACTCCGGGATAAATGGCGGCGTCGGAGGAGGCGAATGAGGGCCGATGTGGGGGCTTCGATCCCAGGTAAATAATTCATACTGAGCTAGTATGCTATGCATACTAGCTCTTTAAGCCTTTGTCTTGCAGGGTGTATTTTTTTTTCAGAGGCTTTACTTGCTCTTTAATATATTGTTAAATGCATTTTTAACGCAAACAGGATAAGCACTTTAATCTGACCTAGTATCAGACTTTTGAAACTTAACCTGAATTTTTTTTTCTATTCTAGCCAGTAACTAGTACAGTTACTAATAGCTTATCTTTGAATTGTTGTGCTAATATGTATAATGTATATTTGAACATGCCCCCTAGCCATTATTGAAGCTGCCTATAAAGTATAGGTTGTCTCTGGATGGGGCTGCTAGGGCAAACCTATCATAAGCTTGGACAATGCAAACTGGGCATTTGGTGAAAAATACTTAGGCAGAGGTTACATTCAGTGAACACCTCCTGAAATGGACAGAGTTTTAATATATGGCTAAAAGATTCATAACCATTATACTTATATGGACTTGTTGGCATGGGCGTCCGCATGGGGGGGCAAGTGCCCCCCTGGAGGAATTTGTACACAGACCTCAAAACTTCTGCTCGCATTCAGCGAGTGGAAATTAGCAGAGGGCGAGTGTGGAGCAGGGGCGGACTGGGCTGACAGTTTCCTTGCTGATCCCTTCTGGCAGAAGTGGTGCGGTCACTCTGATGTCCTGTACAAAAGGCCGCACCACTTCTGCCAGAAGCGATCAGCCAGAAAACTGTCAGAAGGATCGGGCAGCTGAATGACACAGAGTGGGGATCTCCCGCTGAGACGCAGCTTGTATAGGAATAGCTGGCCGCTGTCAAAGTCCCACCTCCTGGACCAGCATTGGAGCAGTGTGCTGTCTATTACAGTAGCCGGTCTGGGAGGCGGGACTTCATTTGACAGTGGCGGCTATTGATATACAAGCTGAGTCTCATTGGGAGATCCCCGCTCTGTGTCATCTGCCCAGCAGATCCTCCTGATTCCTCCCTGATGCATTGCTGGGCACTGATGAGGCTACACATATGGGCAATGATAGGCTGCATTGATGGATACTGATATGCTGCACATATGGGCAATTATACACTGCACTGATGGGCAATGATATGCTGCACTGATGGGCGCTGATATGCTGCACTGATGGGCAATGATAGGCTGCACTGATGGGCAATGATAGGCTGCACTGATGGGCAATGATAGGCTGCACTGATGGGCAATGATAGGCTGCACTGATGGGCAATGATAGGCTGCACTGATGGGCAGCGTTAGGCTACACTGATGGGCGCTGATGAGGCGGCACTGATGGCCACCGATGAGGCGGAACTGATAAGCTACACTGATGGGGCTGCACCGAGGGCCGCTGATGAGGCTGCACTGATGGACACTGATAGGCTGTACTAATTGGCACTGTTCGGCTGCATTGATGGACACTGATGAGGCTGCACTGATGGGCACTAATAGGCCGCACTGATGGGCACTGGTATGCTTTATGTTAATATTGTTAAAGTTGTTGTTAATATTTATTTTTGGAGCTCAATTCTGCATAAAATATTTAACAGTGTAATTTCATGAGATAATTTACGAAGGCATGTTTAGGGGCGGACTTGCTAATCAGACAATGGCAGCTTGATCCTTCTATTAAGCTTTTGCATCAGGTTTCTCAAAGCTTTACATGCTTGCGCTTTATATGATGAATAAGTCCCTCCCTTCATGACATTGTCAAAAAGGGGCGGAGCATGGGTGACTTTAAAATGATGCCCCCCCCCCCCCCCCCTGGAAAAAAGTTCTGCGGACACCTATGCTTGTTGGATATCTCATTCTAAAGCAATTGGTGTTAATATGGATGTGCCCCCTCCATGGCAGCTCTAGCTGTCTCCTTTCCTCTGGGGAAGCTTTCCACATGAATTTGGATTGTCTGTGGTAATTTGTGTCCATTCAGCCAAAGAGGATTTGTGAGGTCAGGTACTTACAGTATAGTGGATGAAAAGAACTGGTTTGCAACAGTAACCTTCACTGCAGGCACCTGAAATCAATCTTTTAGCACAGGGATATGCAATAAGCGGTCCCCCAGCTGTTGCAAAACTACTAGTCCCATCATGCCTCTGCCTCTGGGTGTCATGCTTGTGGCTATCAGAGTCTTGCTGTGCCTCATGGGACTTGTAGTTCTGCAACAGCTGGAGGTCCGCTAATTGCATATCCTTATTTTAGAACCATAGTCTCCAAACTGCAACCCACAGGCTTGATGCAGTCCTTTGTTTGCCTTTATCTGTCCCTTGGGCCACTGTTCTTCCCACTGATATGAGGCACTATTCCTCCCACTCAGAGGCATCATTCATTCTACTGACACAAACAGCAGGGCACTATTCTTCCCACTGACAACAGTAATGTTGTATTATTCCTTCCACTGACACCAGCAATGGGCAGGCCCAGATTAAGAGCATCATGGGCCTGGTGCTAAGGATGTTGGTGGGCCTTTTTATGAAAATAAATAAAATGAAAACGCAAACAATTTTTTGTGAAATTTAAATTAAAGAGAGAGAGAGAGAGAGAGAGAGAGAGAAAGAGGAATAGAGAGAGGGTGAAAGAGAGAGAGGGTGGTAGGGGGTGAGAGAGAGAACAGGGTGAAAGAGAGGGGATGAGAGAGAGAGGGGGGTGGGAGTGAGGGGGTGAGTCTGTGGGGGACACAGCATAGTACATTACACGGGAGGGGGGGTATAGCACAGTACATCACATGGTTGGCACAACACATTACATGGTGGATACAGCACATTTAATGGCGGGCACAGCACATTACGCTGTTGGCACTGCCCAATACAGCACATTACAAGGTAGGCACAGTACATTATATGGTGGGCACAGCACATAACATGGTTGGTACTGCACAACACAACACATTTCATGGTGGGCACAGCTCATGCACACAGTGGGCACAGGACCTTATATGGTGGGCACAGCACATGACATGGCAGGCACAGCTGAGCACATTACATGGTGGGCACTGGACATTACAAGTGGGCACTGCACAGAACATTATATGGTGGGCACAACACATTATATAGTGGGTACTGCACATAGCATGGTGGGCACTGCACAGCACATGACAAGGTGGGCACTGCATGACACAGCACAGCACATTACATTGTGAGCACAGCACATTAAATGGTGGACACCACACATGACATGATGAGCCCTGCATACAACATTCCATTGTGGGTACTGCATGGCACATGCCATGGTGGACAATGTACAGCACATTACATGGTGAGTACAGAATATTACATGGTAGGCACTGCATGGTGCAGCACATGACATGGTGGGCACAACACAGCACATGACATGGTGGGCACTGCACAGCAATTTACATGATGGGCACTGCACATGACATGGTGGGCACTGCATGACACAGCACATTACATGGTGGGTACAGCGCATTACATGGTGGGCACTGCATGGCACAGCACATGATATGGTGGGCACAGCACATTACATGGTGGGCACTGAATGGCACATAACATTACATGGTGGGCACAACACATTACATGGTGGGCACTGCATGGCATAGCACGTTTCATGGTGGGAAATGCAACTGCACATTACATGTTAGGAACTGCACATGACATGGTGGGCACTGCATGGCATAGCACGTTTCATGGTGGGAAATGCAACTGCACATTACATGTTAGGAACTGCACATGACATGGTGGGCACTGCAAGGCACAGCATGACATAGTGGGCACTGCACATCACATGAAGGGCAATGCAATGCACAGCACATGACATTGTTCAGCACAGCGCATTACATGGTGGGCACTGCAACGTATAGCAAATGACATACTGGACACAGCACATTACATGAGGGGCACTGCAAGGCACATGACATGGTGGGCACAGCACATTACATGGGGGGCACTGCAAGGCACATGACATGGTGGGCACAGCACATTACATGGGGCACTGCAAGGCACATGACATGGTGGGCACAGCACATTACATGGGGGGCACTGCAAGGCACATGACATGACGGGCACAGCACATTACATGGGGGCACTGCAAGGCACATGACATGGTGGGCACAGCACATTACATGGGGGGGCACTGCAAGGCACATGACATGACATGGTGGGCACAGAACATTACATGGGGGGCACTGCAAGGCACATGACATGGTGGGCACAGAACTTTACATAGTGGGCACTGCAATGCACATGACAGGACATGGTGGGCACAGAACATTACATGGGGGGGCACTGCAAGGCACATGACATGACATGGTGGGCACAGCACATTACATGGGGCACTGCAAGGCACATGACATGGTGGGCACAGCACATTACATGGGGGGGCACTGCAAGGCACATGACATGACGGGCACAGCACATTACATGGGGGCACTGCAAGGCACATGACATGGTGGGCACAGCACATTACATGGGGGGGCACTGCAAGGCACATGACATGACATGGTGGGCACAGAACATTACATGGGGGGCACTGCAAGGCACATGACATGGTGGGCACAGAACTTTACATAGTGGGCACTGCAATGCACATGACAGGACATGGTGGGCACAGAACATTACATGGGGGGCACTGCAAGGCACATGACATGACATGGTGGGCACAGCACATTACATGGGGGCACTGCAAGGCACATGACATGGTGGGCACAGCACATTACATGGGGGGGCACTGCAAGGCACATGACATGGTGGGCACAGAACTTTACATAGTGGGCACTGCAATGCACATGACAGGACATGGTGGGCACAGAACATTACACGGGGGGGCACTGCAAGGCACATGACATGACATGGTGGGCACAGCACATTACATGGGGGGGCACTGCAAGGCACATGACATGACGGGCACAGCACATTACATGGGGGCACTGCAAGGCACATGACATGGTGGGCACAGCACATTACATGGGGGGGCACTGCAAGGCACATGACATGACATGGTGGGCACAGAACATTACATGGGGGGCACTGCAAGGCACATGACATGGTGGGCACAGAACTTAACATAGTGGGCACTGCAATGCACATGACAGGACATGGTGGGCACAGAACATTACATGGGGGGCACTGCAAGGCACATGACATGACATGGTGGGCACAGCACATTACATGGGGGCACTGCAAGGCACATGACATGACATGGTGGGCACAGCACATTACATGGGGGGGGCACTGCAAGGCACATGACATGGTGGGCACAGAACTTTACATAGTGGGCACTGCAATGCACATGACAGGACATGGTGGGCACAGAACATTACACGGGGGGCACTGCAAGGCACATGACATGACATGGTGGGCACAGCACATTACATGGGGGGCACTGCAAGGCACATGACATGGTGGGCACAGAACTTTACATAGTGGGCACTGCAATGCACATGACAGGACAGGGTGGGCACAGAACATTACACGGGGGGCACTGCAAGGCACATGACATGACATGGTGGGCACAGCACATTACATGGGGGGCACTGCAAGGCACATGACATGACATGGTGGGCACAGAACATTACATGGGGGCACTGCAAGGCACATGACATGGTGGGCACTGGGCACAAGAGAGCACATTACATGGGGGGAAGCAGAAGTCTGTCCCCTAGCACAATAATTACACAACATCCCCCTAACAAATGTACTGACCTTATCATAACAGCATGGGAGATGTCCTTCCTCCCGGGCTCCTGCTGGTTAGGACATCAGCGCCCCTCCCCCAGACACTGAGGATCTGTGTGAGTGAACAGATCCTGTGATAGGAGTCAGGCATCGGCAGAGACAGGACTCGGCTGCACTGACTTGTCTCCTCCATGTGAGCACAGAGGGCTCCTCTTCCTTCAGGAAGGCACACAGGAATTGACAAGCCACTTCCATGGGCCTATATTGAGGGAGGGGCCTGGAGCTGCAGCTCCACCAGCCCCTATGTTAATCCGGCCCTGGCAATGGGGCATTATTCCTCACACTGACATCAACGACGTGGCACTATTCTTATCACTAATACCAATGATGAGTACTGTTCCTCCTCTTACTTAAGTCTGAGACAGAGTCTACTCCCACTGATTCTGGGGCTTTTCTACTCCCAATGGCCACAGCCTAACCCCCTAAAGTCTGACGGACAGTAAACGGGCCCTTTGTTTAGAAAGTTTGGAGACCCCTGTTTTCAAGAGTGTCCACAAACTTTTGGCAAATTAGTGCAGGTGTTATGGTCAGATATCCACAAACCTATGGCTATATAGTATACCTTGGCTTTTCCTGTAAGAGTTGACCTTGGTATTGCAAGATGGGAGGGGCAAAGCTATGATGGTTGTCTGTCACATAAAAAGTCATTGTACATTCGGCTACCAATATCTCTGAATCTGCTGATTTTCTGCTAATGGTAATGCTGTTTTCACATATGGTAACACTAATGTTTAAAGAGCTAACAAAATTAAATTATTTTCACAATCCTTGCGAGCCTAATAGTCATACCCAAATAATAAAGCATGTTTAATGTAAGCAGCATATGCTGAAAACTCACTCTTTTTCGCTCAGTGAACAGAGCACTCGGGCAATTAGTGTGTGATGCCCACTGTCTGTCCTCTCCTTCACCAACCTCACCAGTTCAGACATTGGAAGTTGCAGTTTCTCCACACCTTGCCAAGATGCATTAATCTAAAGGGTTGAAAAAAAGAACACACACGTCACTTAAGATGGTCACACACAGTCGGATTTTGTCTCATATTTGTTCTGTCCGTTCAACAACTGAGTAGTACATCCACCCTGATTTTTTGATGTGACAGATCAAATCTTATAGCTAGATTGTACGTTTACCATTTTACACCCCAGGTCCCTCTGCGTTTACGTCAGCGGTCATGGAATCTGAAAGCCCTGGACTTTTTTTCTTTCTTCCTTAGGGATGCCGGTACAGTTCAGAGGGATTCTGATTGGCCAGCACTGGCATGTAACTGTTTTCACCAATCGGAAACGTTCTGATTCAACCAGAGACCCTAAGCAAAAAAGGGGAGGAAGACCACAATATTCAGATCCTGGACAGCTTCACAGGCTGCATGGGCAGTGAAACCAAGCATCCACTGTGAGGAGGGTGTAGTGTGTTAGTTCACCTTTTCATTTTTTGTAAACTTTAATCTCGAGTCCATTATTTTAATGTTTTCGATAGAGAAGGGAATGGGAAAAAAAAAACTGTCAGCTCTTTTTTTGTTGTCTGTGAACCTAATCAGAAGATTTTCCCTTACTTTATCATGATATCGTTACCAGGACAGGAAGTGGGAGAAAACCTCTGTAGAAGGGATAACAATGGCAATAGAAACATTGTAATTAGAGGGGCAAGGGAAAGCTCAAACTTCTGTTAAGGATCCTGAGGCCACTCATGCTAGCACAGGGGTAACACCTCGCCCAAAGGTGTGCTCATCAATGCCGGGGACCAGACAGGGCCCACAGTCATGTGAAGAATCAAGCTTTAAGGCAGTCCCCCAACTCAGAGATGAGCTACTTGTGTGTAGTGTTGTATGCAGAGTCCCTCCAGAAGATGTTGTCCCTTGTTCTACACACTTGTTCAGGTGTATGTGTTGTATTAGGAGGGGCATGGAGGCTATGCCCATTCCACCAGTACTTCTGTTACCTCACTCCCAGTAACAGAATAGTGTCCCGCCTAGCACATAGCGTGGATCTCATACGTGCTCTCACTTAACTCTTGCCTTATGTACTTAGTGACCAGGCCAAAGATCTCCATAACGCTGTTCTGCCAATAAGGACCGGCGAGGACAGACATCTAGGGAGGGAGTCAGTACACCAAGCCCCTTTGCTACCAGAGGACCCGTCACCTAACCAGATACCACACCAACACCTGTTTTCTTTGTCCTATGTGGTTACCCACAGCAACTTCTTCTCCTCTTAGACTCACGGGCTAACTTTGCATTGCAGTGATATCCACAGAGGCCAATGTACTATTTCAGACCCTGGTTCCTTAGAGAGACGCCAGGACCCCACATGCACTCTAGTAACTTTAGACCAGGCTTTGAGCAGTTGAAACGACTTTTGACAGGACATGTATAACATGCAGTAACCTCTTTTTCCTAACTTTGGCTGCCCCAGGTTACCAGTACAAGAGGAGACTCTTAGAGGAAAGTACAAGCTTGGTGGTGCTCTAACAGAGATGTCCATGTTCCAGGTTTCTTCTGATGAATCAGGAAACCATAGTGGACCATAGGTCCCAGCAAGTCTTTAGCGCAAGTTCCCATGCGTTTCCCCAAGTGGCAAAAACATTAACCCCTTTCCCCTGACCTGGGCAGCCGATTGCTAAATACACATAGGCAATCTGCTTACACATGTACCCTCCTCTTATCTATAGGGTCATCAGTGTATTAAAACTTAAATAAAAAAAGGGTGCTGTGCTAAACACTTAGAGCGATTGTAAAGGATTTTTTTTTTAAATAACAAACATCTCTATGCTTACCTGCACAGAGCGGCTCTGAACCTCCTCTCTCCGGGTTCCCTGTCCGTGCACCTGGCATGCTCACTCCCGAGCCCCGTTGCTGTGACACAAACAGTGAGACTCAAACCCACCCCTCCCCCCGCTCCCTCGTCACTGGAGTTGATTGACAGAATGAAGGGGGAGACACAATCTGCCCGCTTCTCTCGTGCAGGTCGCTGGATCAGATCAGGCTTAGGTAAGAATAAGGGGGGCTTGGGGGATCCTGCAGCAGAGAAGGTTTTTTACCTTAACGCACAGAATGCATTATGGTAAAAAAAGCCTTGCGGCTTTAGAGCTACTGTAAAATTATAAACCAATATTATATCCTTATAATACGGCACTCCGTATTATTCATCCCAGAATATAAGCATTTTTTTTTTAAAAAAGACGACCACTGTGCAGTATTCTTTATTAAAAATGTATTAAAAAACACTCACTCACATTAAGATATATTGATGGCAACTTTAAACATGGGTCTCATATCGTAAGGAAAGTGCACCCTAATGTGCAAATGTGCTGTCCATACTTGTACATAATATTAAAAAGCTCCTGCTTTTTAATATTATGAGGAGGTAGTTGCCATGGGTAACTAAAGGTTGGCGCTATATAAATCCTGTATAATAATAATGAAAATAATGTAAAATGAGCTGTGCATGTGCAACTCAGCTTACGTTGCAGACACAGTCCCTGTTAGGAAGACTAATGCTGGCCATACACTATACAGAAAATCGTCCGAACCCATTTTCGAAAAACGAACGTTCGACCGTGACCGCAAACGATCGTGCCATCATATAATGACCGATAAATTGTTCAGTGGACATGAATAAATCATTTTTTGTTCGTTTTTTTACATATACCTAGTGCAGACAGTTCGGACGGGAAACACATTAACCTTGCAATTTATCGTACGTTCGGCAGAAATTTACCAAACATCCCGTTCGTTTTTTTACCACAAAAACGTCACAAACGATTATCGATTTGTGCCCATTAACTTGCCGAAAAACGAACGAAGTGTCTATACGAACGATTTTTCGGCCGATTTTTCGTATAGTGTATGGCCAGCATAACTCTTGTGCATGCACATGTTATGATGCACCGGCCAATGAAGACAGCCAAAGACCAGCACCTAAAAGAAGATGCAGACGAGGAACAGGGATCTTTGAAGGAAAGGCTGCTGTAGCAGCCGTGTGTTTTAATGAGGGGGCTAGTAGCTGCAAAGATGGTGTTGTCCCCTAAACTTAAAGATGAAAGAAGTTGTGATTTCTGTGCCTCTGTTGCACTAGGTGAACATACATTTCTCCACAATTCCTATAGCTACATGGGTGAATAAAACCTTGTTTAAAGTGGCTTTAATGCTTGTTCAGAATTAATACATACAGTGCATTGAAAAAGTATTCATACCTCTTGAAATTTTCCACATTTTGTCATATTACAACCAAAAATGTAAATGTATTTTATTGGAATTTTATGTGATAGCCCAACACAAAGTGGCACATGATTGTGAAGTGGAATGAAAATAATAAATGGTTTTCCACATTTTTTTCCAAATAAATATCTGAAAAGTGTGGCGTGCACTTGTATTCAGCCCCCTTTACTCTGATACCTCTAACTAAAATTTAGTTGAACCATTTGCTTTCAGAAGTCACCTAATTAGTAAATAGAGTCCACCTGTATGTAATTTAATCTCAGTATAAATACAGCTGTTCTGTGAAGCTTAGTGAACAAACAGCATCATGAAGGAACACCCCAGACAGGCCAGGGGTAAAGTTGTGGAGAAGTTTAAAGCAGGGTTAGGTTATAAAAAAATATTCCAAGCTTTGAACATCCCACAGAGTGCTGTTCAATCCATCATCCGAAAATGGAAAGATTAATCAGAGAAGCAGCCAAGAGGCCCATGGTAACTCTGGAGGAGCTGCAGAGATCCACAGCTCAGGGCCATTAGTTGTGCACTCCACAAATGAAAGGTGGTACACGCCACACTTTTCAAATATTTGTAAAAAAAATTGAAAAGCATTATCATTTTCCTTCCACTTCACAATTATGAGCCACTTTGTGTTGGTCTATGACATAAAATCCCAATAAAATACATTTAGGTTTTTGGTTGTAACATGACAAAATGTGGAAAATTTCAAGGGGTATGAATACATTTTCAAGGCACTGTATTTCTATTTGCATAGTCTGGGCACAGGATCACTTTAATTGACTGTAAGTTAGTTTTGTGAGTTGGTACTGTTTATTATATTTGAAGAGAGACTGAACTGTGTAGCTCTGCATTCAGTAAACTACTTGCAAACATCAGTACTTACTTTACTTAATGGCCTTTGCTCCTTAGAGGTCTTCTGAGGAGGAATTTGGTTTAATATTACTTTGGGGAAGAAAGCAGGGGAAGAGTTCCTAGATTTTTGTACTGGGTCACAAGTAAGTGTGCCTTCGTCCGTTACTGCCACCAAACTTACTGCGCGCTGAACGGTTTGTGAAGGTCTGGACGTTTCACAGCTTTTACAGATTGACACTGAAGGGAGAGAAATGCAGATTGCTCCTGAATTCCTCTGCAAGGGAGATGGGATATCTGTATGTGCCTCACTTCTTTTGTTCACTTGTTTTAAAACTTCTGGTGTGTCTTCATTATCCACTTCACAAGCATCAATAACCTGCCCCAGGATAGGTCGAAGATCTATTGTTATTTGCCGAATAATGGGTCGCTCCTGTATAGGCTGATCAAGGGCTGGTTCGAGGTGTGTCTTGTGTGGGTATCTGAAATTCTTTTTCTGTAGAGAAAACACATAGGAGTTCATTTATAAATGTTCAAAGATTCACACATTCTTCTGATTGAATTTACAGCAAAACTTCAGCCTCCCCCCCTTTCATGTCCCCGAAACATGCCCCTTATGCCTGATTTGTTATTTCTTGTTACTGTTTTTTCAACCAGGTGCCACCATTTTCTCTATAATGAAAAAGCGTTCCCCATCACGTAACCTGTGTACTGTGGTGGGTGATGATGTGTTACTAAGGACAGGTACAACTGCATGGTTTCTGTTTGGGACCTGCTCACATCCTCGTATTGCGTGTGTGGGAGGATACCGTCATGTGGGAGGATGACCACATTGGAGCACTTCCATGATGCAGTGCCTGCACAGATCCTCCCCTTGGAGCTCAGGAAATATACATGTTCGAGAAACAGCTGATGATGTCATGTGTAACAAAAGGATATAGTACACAAAAAGTAGGCATTTAAAAAAAATGTAAATGCATTGTTTTTGTGGAAGGGAAAAGAGAGATAAGGGTCAAAAGTGACAAATATATTTTTAATTGAAAACGCAATGAATCCTGGATGAAGGTTGTGTGAATCATGTGTGAAAACATTTATAAATAGATCCCATAGTTATCAATATGGGGCTACAAAAATAATAGATCACACTAATGCCAATATTAAGAAATCCATTGCAAGAACTGGTATGAAAAGCAGTCCTGGCATAATAATATTAGTCTGGACACAAAGTTTCCTAAAGAGGTAGTAAACTTCCTCTACAAACTTTCACCTATAGGTAAGCCTATAATAAGGCTTACCTACTGTATAGGTATTGAAAAAATCTCTCCTAAACCTGTACAATTTAGGAGATATTTCCAGTGCATGCAGCCAGTGACATTACTGGTGCATGCGCTCTGAATGAACGGCCCACGTGTGCCGTTCCTTCCGAGCCCCTGCTGTGAACCGTGGCTCCTGCGCACATGCGCGGGAGTGACATCATCACAGCTCCAGCCAATTGCAGTGCCAGAGCCCGCAGACCCAGAAGAAGCTCAGAGAAAGATGTTGGCCGTGACAGTGGTGTGCGGGGACTGCTGCAATAGCTTTGTTTTAAGGTATTTCATAATGAGCTAGGATGAGATGCATACTAGCTCATTATGCCTTTGTCTTGCAGGTTCGTTTTTATTGTGGAAATTTTTTCAGAGGTTTACAACCTCTTTAAAGTCAAAATGTTCAATAACTTTTCTGGTCCTACACTGGCATAGACTATTTTGACAATGTGTAATTCAGCTTACATAAGATAACTAGCCCTATTTTTACAACCTCTGATAAGATGACTGCATTCTACTAGCCATATTTTTTACAACCTCTGAAGGCTACTTCTGGGATGTGGCACCACCAGCAAAGCATTCACTTTATTTATGAAAACAGATCAGATTCTCTAATAAGTGCTTTTGCTTCTACTCATGTGGGTCTTGTGGATAACAAGTGCAACCCTAACTGAGAAAATGTGTCAGTTGCAATAGAAAATAAATAACATGGTAGTGTATTCAAAAGTCCTCACTTTACAGATATTTTTATTAGGGGTTCATTCCCATCTGTGCATTTTTAAAGGGCATATTAATGACAATGGCAGTACATAAAAACACACTGAAAATGCACATTAGTGTATTTTAAAAATCCACAATAAAATGCTTAAAAACATGCATTGAATGGTGACAATCCAGCCTAAAGTGGGGTGCACACTATAAGAAAATCAGGAGAATGTATTTTCCTCATTGTTTCACAGCAAGTCACAACAGAGGAAGAAAATAATGTATGAAAATTCTCGTACGACAAAGGCTTTTTTTTTGTTTTTTGTTTCTCATCATGCGCAATCTTTCTTTTCAGATTTTTCTTGTACGAAAATCGTTCGTAAACTGTACACATTAAACTAAAATCCTTCGCTCTGTTCCTGTACGAGAAAAATTTTATAGTTTGTACCTTCGACAATCTTTGTTCCAAAGTCGGAATCGGCTGTCGAAAGTTGTGTACGCACAAATCGTACGATTGTTCCTCGGAGAGAAAATGTTCGCCCGATTTTCTTATAGTGTGTATGAGCCGTTAATGACTATGAAACAGGCAACATAACTAACTATGGTGTATTTTAGACTACACTTAACACATAACTGCTTTGTGCACTTAAAGGGGCTGTAAACCTTTGTGTTTTTTCACCTTAATGCATCCTGTGCATTAAGGTGAAAAAACACCTGACAGTGACCGACCCCCAGCCCCCTGTTTTACTTAACCTGAGCCCTGGAACTTCACCCGGCGGGGACACGCTGTCTCTCTGGCCGGGGTTCTCGGCTCTTGATTGGATAGATTTATAGCAGAGCAGCCATTGGCTCCGGCTGCTGTCAATCAAATCCAATGACGCGGACACCGGGGGGCGGGCCCGAGTCATACATTCGGCAGCTATGGACACCACAAGGTAACCCCCTCAGGAGAGCGCTTCTCCTAGGGGGTTATCTGATGCGGGGAGGAGCCGAGAGAGCTGCGGGGGGACCCCAGAAGAGCAAGTTCGGGGCCACTCTGTGCAAAACGAGCTGTACAGTGGAGATAAGTAGGATATGTTTGTTATTTTAAAAAAAAAAAAAAAAGGAACCCTTACAATCACTTTAAGGTACTACATGTAATGGGCATTTTTCTGTTAGGCTGGCCTGTTACCAAAAGAATTATTCTGTTAGGTTGGCCTGTAACCATGTTCACAGAGGTCAACCAATACAACTACTTTAATTAACCCGTAATAGTGCTGTGGCAAAAAGATAACACGTCTGATTCATGCCATCTGTTAAGAAGACAGAAAATAGGCTTCTAAGGAAAAGGGATTTGTTTGGGTACTTTGTTCAGCCATTTGCTGTTTTCCCCAGTTTAAAACCAAATTAGATTGTCTGATTGTGTTTCCTTCTCTCTGCTCCATAGGCATAAAAATACATATTTGCAGGAAGCTGTAAAACAATCTTCAAATGCAGGCATAGTTCAACTGTTCTCTGAAGTCTCTGACCACGTTAATTAACCTTTGCTTGGTTAATTAAATCTCTTGGTATGTGTCAGCCTTATTAATGCTTACCTTAGGTTGCCTGTCCGAGTCTATGTTGGTTTTTGACTGGATGACATCTAAATATAAAACAAAGGGTCAAAGATTACAATGTTGTTTTTCTCAGTAACTTTAAGGATCCAAGAATAGCAAAATAAACATCCACATATTTATTTTCCAACTTAGGATGTACCTTGCATACTCATTGCTTCTATTCCAAACCTAATTCACTCCCTTAGGCTCCATTCACACTAGCGCTTTTTTGATGCATTTTGCATTTTGCAGAAATGCATGGGAATTTTTTTAACATGGGTTCCTATGGAACATGTTCACATCAATGCCTTTTTGTACCTCTGCGTTTTTGGAAAGGGTCAGGGACTTTTTTTCATGCAAAATGCAGCGTTTTGCATGTAATAGAATTCAATAGACCAGCATCAAAAACGCAAGTGCATCGTTTTTACAGCATTTTTTGATGCGTTTTTGGCATTTTTTTTTAGACTGTATACAGTCTAAAAAAAACTGTAAAAAAAAACGCAAAACGCGGCAAAAACGCTGTAAAAACACTGCAAAAACGTGGCAAGCATCACAAAAAAAACTCCAAAAACGCTCAAAAGCAACATGCATAGATGTGAATCGAGCCTAAGTAAACATCCCTCAATCTTTGTCCTCCAAACCCACTGCAGGAGCAACACTAGAGGCCTGAGACTTGGTGATCACTTGATTTTCAGAGTTTTTGCAAATCGGAGGTGAACTCCTTTCCAAATCAATGTGCGAACATGTTTATTGCTATGCCAACTGAAATATAATAAATAAATAATATATATATAAAAGTTACAGAGAATGCATTGTTTTTATACCAGGAAGGATAACTGCTCTATATATTCCTAAAACCTAAAAAAAAGCAGCAACTATGCTGTAAGATATATACAGTCTCAATATGCAGTTATAGATAACGTTGGGCTAAACCACAAATGAACAATTGTGAAAATAACATAATACAAAAATAAAACAAACCAAATTGTGAAAAATAAACAATTTAGTGAAAATAAAAGTCCCAGTATGAAAATATTAAATGATCGAAGTTGAGTATTACTCCAACAGTGCAAATCGTGATAAAAGGTATACAGAAGACCAAAAGAGTCCTTTTAGTGATAATGACACTGTCCCACACCCCAAATGAAGTGACACCTCCACCGTATGAAATGCCTGCTCACCAGCTAGTGTGGACCCCCTGTCACGGGAGGTCTATCTCGCCTGTGGCCAACACCCAGCCCTTGTTTTTGTAAGGAGATGTATATGTGGTAGTCCCACCATATATCAACTTCAAGGATCACAGGCACAGCGACTATTGCGGCTCAATCATAGCAGGAAGCCTTTACGGATGTCCTCCAAATAGTCATGCTCATAGACGTTCCCCCAAAAAAGATAAAGGCTTGCCACAGTGTAAAACCATAAACATTTAATACATCTCAAATATAATGCACTTGCATCAAGTTTGCATAAACACGCATGGGAAAATCTCAAGCTGGCCATCTCCACCAAAAAACGGCTGTCCCTTCGGGACCCACAAAGAGCAGCGACATCAGCACGTCGCTCCACCCAATGCACCTCGCCATAACTGACATCGACAGGAGCACTCACAGCTTGAGTCTCAGCCTATTCAGCATGAACTGACCTGAATTTAAGCCATGTATAGCAGTCTTAAGACTTCATTTAAAGCAAGTTAAAGCAGAACTTTACCCATAACAACTTGATAAAAAATAATGTTCTCAGCAAGGAACATACATTCCACATAAAAATTATACTACCAAAATTAGTGTGTGCTGTAAATTGCCTCCAGCATTGCTCTTGCTTCCTTCTTGCTGGAGGTTGCCATTTTGCTGAAGCCCAGAGCCCCTGAGTAGAAGTAAATCATAAAGCGGAACTAAACCCATCGATTTAACAGTTTCAAAAAACAGTTATATTCCTGTAATGTTGGGATTGCTAACTGTCACATCCCGCTTGTTTTCTCAACCAAACTGTCAAACCATCAAATGGCTGATGTCATAACTGATCATGTGTGCAGTACCATGTCAGCAGATCGGCCTCTACAGATTCAGTAGTGCCTAAAAATAGAAAGCAACTGGGCAAGTGCAGAGCAGGGTGAGAATGTATTACTGTATTCTTAACAGTATAGGCACCTATTTTTAATAAATGACATAGCTATACTTGCAAAAGGGGCCAGCCTGAAGTGATCTAGCCGGATGTAATTTTCTGATTAAAGTTCCCCTTTAAGAAGGCTTACCATTACAGAACAATCACTGTGTAGTACTACAAAGCAGGATGTTGAGCCTGCCCATGTAATAACCACATGGAAAATCCCATGTATATGGATGTTTAAAAGTGAACTCCTTGGCCACCCAATGACTGCAACATACATATATACGCATACATATCTTAAATTGTAAGCACTAACAAGCTATAAAGGGGAAGTGATTTTACTGACAGACCGCAGAGTGGTTGTTGCTGCCAAATATGGCAATAAAAACATCTCACATGTTGTTCACTTTCTGGGATTTTTACTCTAGTCTCTAGTGTTTACAGAAATGATGTGAAATGCAACAAAAAAAATACAGCGAGCAGACAGGTCTGTGGGTAAAAATTACCACATTGTTAATAAGAAAGGATAGAGGTAAAGGCCAGACGTGCAAACTACCTATTCTGCAAATTGTTCTTGTCATAAGCATAGCTTATTGCAGTGTTTCTCAAATCCAGTTCTCAAGGCACCCCAACAGGTCATGTTTTCAGGCTTTCCATTATTTTGCACAGGTGATTTGATCAGTTTCACTGCCTTAGATCGGACGTCATATGATGTCGCCATGATATCAAGCCGACGGGGGCGCGCATCACGGCAATCGTTGTTGCGGTGTGTCAGTCTGACACACCACAACACTGATCTAGGTAAAGAGTTTCTGACAGAGACTCTTTACCACGTGATCAGCCGTGTCCAATCACGGCCGATCACAGTGTAAACAGGAAGAGCCGTTAATCAGCTTTTCCTCGCTCGCGTCTGACAGACGCGAGTAGAGGAGAGCTGATCGGCTGTTCCTCTGACAGGGGGGGTCTGTGTTGATTGATTATCAACGCAGCCCCCCAAGGATGCCCACACTGGACCACCAGGGACGCCACCAGGGATGCCCACCACTTGTGACCACCAGGTATGCCACCCATGGCCACCAGGGATAAAAATCAGTGCCCACAATGATGCCAATCAGTGCCCACGATGGATGCCAATCAGTGCCCACAATGCCTGCCAATCAGTGCCCACAATGGATGCCTGCCAATCAGTGATGCCCATCAGTACCATCCATTAGTGTACATCAGTGCCACCTATCAGTGCCCATCCATGCCCATCTGTTCCTCCTATCAGTGCCCATCTGTGCCGCATTTGTGTAGCCATCAGTGCTGCATATCAGCGCCACCTATCAGTACCCCATCAGTGCTGCATATTAGTGCCCATCATCAGTGCCACCTCATCGGTGCCCATCAGTGCCGCCTTATCAATGCCCGTCAGTGCAGCCCCATCAGTGCCCATCAGTGAAGGAGAAAACTTACTTTTATACAAAGTTTTGTAACAGAAGCAAAAAAAATTGTTTTTTTTCAAAATTTTTAGTCTTTTTTATTTATTTAGCAGAAAATAAAAATCCCAGGGTGATCAAATACCACCAAAAGAAAGCTCTATTTGTGGGAACAAAATGACAAAAATTTAGTTTGGGTACAGTGTAGTATGACCGCGCAATTGTCATTCAAAGTGTGACAGCGCTGAAAGCTGAAAATTGGTTTGGGTCGGAAGGTGTATAAGTGCCCTGTATTAAAGTGGTTAACAGTGTGGATGGAGGAATCTCTGCTGTTGGCTATTGTGCTCAGGCAGCCAATTTGAGATCATGTCAAATGTGTGGTTACAAAATTTTACCTGACCAGTGGCCACAGACCTTTCTACCTGGCATTGAGTCTTCTGACTCCCCAACAGTGGCGGCCTGTCCATAGGGGGCCCCAAAGCTAGTCACCAAAAAAAGTTTCTTTAAAAAAAAAAAGGGTCCTTTAAGTGCACTGTGTATGGGCGCCGGACAGAGTACACTATGGGAAGCGTGATGTCTATGCAATCACATGATTGCAGGTGAGACGCTTCATTTGGCTGCTTTTGTGAGTGCTTGTGGCGGAAAGCAATGCGTCACAACACTCCCTTTCTGGTCATTTTTCTTGTTGTGTTTCTATTGGCACCGCCGTAGGACATGGGTGGTGCTTTCCTTGGAGCCACGATGTCGCTTCCGGTTTCCCACCACTCATAGTGTGGATGGAATGGAAGCAGAGCAAGGCCTGAGCAGACACACTTTCAGAACTGTCATCCTGTTTTTCCCCCACAGTTCTGAAAAAATCATAGCTCACTATTACATTGTAGCACGCTCCTAAACATACTCATGACATGCTTACATTTCAATTTGGCATCTACGCTGTGACCTCCACAGTAAGGCAGTCTTTAACATTACCATGCATACTCTCATTTAGTTTGAGCCAAGCTTGGCAGGATCCTCCAGACAAGCATGGATCGGGGTTCTTCTACGGTAATAAGACATATTTGCCTTTCAGTCTCAATTCCTAAGTGTGTTGCAAGAACAGGCTTGCAAGTAGCGATGAACGCCTCCCCAAGTCGCATTCCATAGAATCATTTAATATGGGGCAATTGGAAGCCACATGTCCCAGTCCCTGGCAGTGCCAACAACTAATATGGCATGAATGGGAGTCCATTCATATATGACACCCTTGGGTGTCTTAGCCCCCCCTCCCATTTCCCCCTTAAGGGACAAGTTAACCCTTTACTAAAAATGAACAGTCTTACTCAAGTTGATGCTTTCCTGTTTCCAAGGATTACAAGCTTGGAAGGCAGATCTTGGAGAGAATCCTCAGTAGCAGTATGCTGCTCCACAAGGGATATCAACGCATCCACACACTGAGGGTCTGTAGGCCAAATGTGGTACTATATCTCAACTCTTTGAGATCTCAAATCTTTGATGTAACATCACAGACCACTAAATCCACCAACTGAGCAGGCTTCAACACCTCAGGTTGCAAACACTCGCTTGAAAGGTGGAACAAATCCTACTTCTGGGTCCCCGCAGGTTTTACAGGGTCATATTTCCAGGAGAACATGCTCTTGGGTTCTCAAAGGATTTCTCCTTTGAGCTTACGATACTCCTTGGTAGCTCACATTCAGTGAGATGCTGATGTAGGCTTCAACATCATCTTCCAAGAGCAACGTCTGTAATACGCTCTGCACAGGCTGTTGAGGTAGTTGACTCCTGTGCCATGATCAAGGGTTCACTTGCTGCTGTCCTTCCTATGCGACCTGATGGGTAACAGTCAGCTGCTGGACTAGCTAGTCTCTTGCTTGTTAGCATTATAGCTGAGCATCCATTTGCTCATTATGCTCAGATGCAGGCCTCAATCTCTTTAGTTGCAACCACCAGCTGCATTGGCCCACACCCTGGCCTTTTGGGTGGAGCACACCTGTCCCCTTAATGGAGCAATGAGCTATGGCCAAGTCTTTGAATATAAAGGGTTTGCACATCTGCACACACACACACACACACACACACACACACATCTTGTCAGTCTCCTATAAGACCTGGACACCAGGCTGGGGGCATCGTCCCTCTCAATATTCTCTGATGAGTCTGAACTCCAGAATCCAGTCTGGGGATACCAAAATCTGGAGAAAGTTTTAAGATCAACTCTATCCACTCAGTTCAGATACTCTAGAGCTCCTTACTCTGCATTTGTGAGAACTCTGTGTTATTTGTGCCTACTTTTGCACAGTGGCAGGCCCCTACACTGTGACAAGAGTCCTATAGATATAGAGACTATGCTATGCAGCCATGTTGCCCTGATTGAGTCACAAAGACCACAGAAGAGTCCATGTTTGTTCAGCTTTCATATTTATGTTTGGCTGTTCCTATTCTTAATGCACTATATGCAATTTTTGTGCCATCTTGAACCTGTTTTGCATTTTTGCTTCTAATTTTGCACCTGTTTAGTAAACTGATGTCTGTCTGATCATTCACCTGATTACCCATTCTGGTAAACCACTTGTCAACATAAGACTAATGCTGGCCATACACTATACAGAAAATCGGCCGAACCCCTTTTCGAAAAACGAACGTTCGACCGTGACCGCAAACGATCTTGCCATCATATAATGACCGATAATCTGTTCAGTGGACATGAATAAATAATTTTGTGTTCGTTTTTTTACATATACCTAGTGCAGAAAGTTCGGACGGGAAACACATTAACCTTGCAATTTATCGTACGTTCGGCAGAAATTTTCCAAACATGCCGTTCGTTTTTTTTCCACAAAAACGTCACAAACGATTATCGATTTGTACCCACTAACTTGCCGAAAAACGAACTAAGTGTCCATTCGAACGATTTTTCGGCCGATTTTTCGTATAGTGTATGGCCAGCATTATGCTGGCCATACACTATACGAAAAATCGGCCGAAAAATCGTCAAAAACGTCACAAACGATTATCGATTTGTACCCACTAACTTGCCGAAAAACGAACGAAGTGTCCATTCGAACGATTTTTCGGCCGATTTTTCGTATAGTGTATGGCCAGCATTATGCTGGCCATACACTATACGAAAAATCGGCCGAAAAATCGTTCGAATGGACACTTCGTTCGTTTTTCGGCAAGTTAGTGGGTACAAATCGATAATCGTTTGTGACGTTTTTGTGGAAAAAAAACGAACGGCATGTTTGGAAAATTTCTGCCGAACGTACGATAAATTGCAAGGTTAATGTGTTTCCCGTCCGAACTTTCTGCACTAGGTATATGTAAAAAACGAACACAAAATTATTTATTCATGTCCACTGAACAGATTATCGGTCATTATATGATGGCAAGATCGTTTGCGGTCACGGTCGAACGTTCGTTTTTCGAAAAGGGGTTCGGCCGATTTTCTGTATAGTGTATGGCCAGCATTACTTACATCTTATTTAATAATAGGTGCCTGTCTTTTTGTAAGGGGTACAGGTTCAACGAATAGTTGCAAGAGAGACAGGAACACTAGGACCCATACCAGAATTTAACAAAAAAAGCATAAAGGTTTGCTTTATCCATAACAAACAAATTTGGGAGCCTCTCATTATGTGTAGGTGAGAAACCTAGGTGACAAACCATCCACAATCCTGCCAGCCAGCACCTCACTGCATATACTGTATATCATTTTACAAATGGATAAGAAAAATTATTCCCAATAAATTAGGCTAAAGGGACCCCGCTGCAAAAACAGCCTGCTTTGAAGCTTGGTTTGGCCCACTGAGGCTTCAGACTAAGCCATTCAATAAGGGATGAGTCATTATGATGATCATTCCTTTGCCTGTAAATTTCAGCCTGAGCTATTCAGTTCTGGCCATAATAGGCAAATTTAATAAAACTTTATACAAGTATAAGGATGTTTATTTTTAGCCATGTGACTGTATTTCACTTTTTTTTTGTATTTCACATTTTTTTCAGAACTAAAAAAGTCACTTGTTTAAAAAAAAGGCTCCTTGTCCTGAAGTGTTAGCTTTTTGCTGTTTTCAACGGACTGCAAAGAAGACATGTGAAAAGGATCTGAGTTAGGAACTCCTTCTACTGGCTAAACAAATACACAATAATCATATGCAATAATTCATATTTACTTATAAGAGAAAGCATGTAAAAAGGAGTTGATAAGGCCACCTACTGCATAAACAATATTTTTTCATATTTAAATAATATAAAGACAATATGTACAAACCCACTTTACAGCCCTCTTAAGAAATAGTGCTTAACCTGAAAAAATGAATCTAGTTACTCGTTTATGAACTAGTTACATATCTTAGCCAAAGAACAAAAATTTCATATTTTGTAGCTTACCATTCCTTAGATTTGGTGGCTGCTTACATTTTTTGGGCTAAGTACATTTTCTGCAAGTATAGAAAATACCTTGGTTATTATAGAAAATACCTGCTGATCTTGCCAGAAAATGCAGTGTTCTTGTGACTTCATGGAAACTGAACTGAAAACTGAAACAATGTCTTCCATGCTATCTTCTGTAAACTTAAAATCCTTGGCACCCCCCCTTGAAATGAAGATGAAGATAAGAGGTTTTTGTAGTCCAAATCAGGATAAAAGCCTAGGGTGACAATGCTGCTTCCCCAAAGATATAGTGGTGTAAGTGAACGTTGTCACCCTAGAACAGGAAGTGTGTTACTAGTAGAAGGAAAGGGATGGTCAGCACTCAGGATGACATCCAAAAAATAGCATTCCTGTATTGAAAAAACAAGTACAACCCTGTAGAAACAGTCTTCGCGTTTTGGACGTTAGTTCTTATTCTGGTACTTTGGAGGTGTTGGCAGCCCTGAGGTCTGAGCATCGGGTGGAGCTGTTATGTGGGGAGGTTGTAGCACTTGTACACTTGTCTTTCCTTGTGTTACTAGGAGGGACACCAGACGAAGGTAGAAGAAAAAATGCCTGAAAAAAATAAAACTAATGAAGCCACCACATCTAAGGACTGGTAAGCTGCAATATATTACATCTTTGTTTTGGGTTTAGAAATATTTTTTTTTAATTCAGTTTTTAATGCAGTGTGTTTTTTTAATGACAACCCTACAATTCTGCAACTGGCCCACAATATTTTAAACAAAGAGTAAATAAACATTTTTACTGTACATATACTAGTAAATTGTAGACTAGTAATACTAGAAAAAGGGACTAGCCTGTATGGGCACTCATGCCAGAAAGTAATAGATGGTCTAATTTCTGCGGCTCCGACTTCCTTTTATTATCATTCTCTTTCTTCATTTCCTGGAAAAGAGTTATATGCCCATCTACAGGATAGAAGCAATACAATAAATGTTAAGTTGTTTCATTAAAAGAGTAATTTTATGTTAGGCTAGCAAACATGTTTGCCTTAATTAGCAAGCAAGTAACTTTTACATTTTTGTTTTTGATCGAGTGAAGGGTGAAGCATTAGAATGTGACAAAGATGTTATCCATTCTCTACTCTATCCAAAATGATCCAATTATCAAAAAAAAAAAGGTTTGGCTTTATACCTTAAGCTGAACATGTGTGAAACAATTACAGGCTGGCATACAATTAGTCATTTAGTTAATTATTATTATACACAAACACGCACACAACAAGACATATGGTATATTTAAAAGTGTGGCACTGCATGGTTAGAGTTTAACCACTTCAGCCCCAGAAGGATTTGCCCCCTTAATGACCAGGCCGTTTTTTGCGATACGGCACTGCGGTGCTTTAACTGACAATTGAGGCTGTGCCACGCTGTACCAAAAGAGCTTTCTTTTGGTGGTATTTGATCACCTCGGCGGTTTTTATTATTTGCGCTATAAATAAACAAAGAGCGACAATTTAGAAAAAAAAATATATATATTTTTCACTTTTTGCTATAATAAATATCCCAATTTTTTTTAAATGAATTCATATATATATATATATATATATATATAATATTCTTCTACATATTTTTGGTAAAAAAGAGAAAAAATCACAAAAAGCATATGGTGATTGGTTTGGGCAAAAGTTATAGCATCTACAAAATAGGGGACAGACTTATAGCATTTTTATTATTTATTTATTTTTTACTAGTAACGGGGCCCATCAGCAATTTTTATCGGGACTGCGACATTGCGGCGAACAGATCAGACACTTTTTGACACTTTTTTGGGACCATTAACATTCATACAATGATCAGTGCTATAAAATGCACCCATTACTGTGTAAATGTCACTGGCAGGCAAGGGGTTAACACTAGGGGCGATCAATGGGTTAAATGTGTTCCTTGCTAGGTATTTCTAACTGTGGGGGGTGGGACTCACTGGAGGAGGAGACAGATCGCTGTTCTTAATCTTTATGCCCCGTACACACGGTCGGACTTTGTTCGGACATTCCGACAACAAAATCCTAGGATTTTTTCCGACGGATGTTGGCTCAAACTTGTCTTGCATACACACGGTCACACAAAGTGTCGGAAAATCCGATCGTTCTAAATGCGGTGACGTAAAACACGTACGTCGGGACTATAAACGGGGCAGTGGCCAATAGCTTTCATCTCTTTATTTATTCTGAGCATGCGTGGCACTTTGTCCGTCGGATTTGTGTACACACGATCGGAATTTCCGACAACGGATTTTGTTGTCGGAAAATTTTATATCCTGCTCTCAAACTTTGTGTGTCGGAAAATCCGATGGAAAATGTCCGATGGAGCCCACACACGGTCAGAATTTCCGACAACACGCTCCAATCGGACATTTTTCCATCGGAAAATCCGACCGTGTGTACGGGGCATTAGGCAGACGATCTGTCTCTCCTCCCCTGACAGACCCGCGATTTGTGTGTTTACATACACACAGTGGCGTACTAACTGGGGGTGGTTCGCCACACACTGGGGGGGTGTTAGGCAGCGCCCCCGTCCTCCCCGTATGAGACAGTGACAGCGGGGTGGGCTTGGCAGCTCAGCAGCGATGTGACAGGCTGACAGCGCAGGGAGAGCCCAGCTCTGACAGGGTGCGGGGGTGCCCGGCCTGGGTGCGCACTGTACTGCTACCCAGGTGACATGGGACCGTCTGCCAGAACAGTAGAAAAGAAAACACTGTCTCTCTCTTTTGTACAGCAGAGGAGGAAAAGAGAGAGAGACAGTAGGGCAGCGCTGAATAGAGGACGGAAATGCTGGAGGAGTTAACTTTCTAAGTCAACTAGCAGGTGCTTGCTTGCTAGGTGGTCCTTGCAAGCAGTCATTATCTTGTCAATACGAAAGTGCACAGTAAGGTAGAAACGGGCCAGAGCTATGCAACATGCAGGGGCAGAGCTGTGGGGGGGGGGCTGTGTAAGGTGCAGGGGGTCCAGAGCTTTGGGCGGGGGGCTGTGTAATGTGCAGGGGGTCCAGAGCTATGGGGGGGCTGTTTGTAATGTGCAGGGGGTCCAGAGCTGTGGGGGGCCGTGTAATGTGCAGGGGGTCCAGAGCTGTGGGGAGTGGGGCTATGTGATGTGCAGGGTGTCCAGAGCTGTGGGCAGGGCTGTGTAATATGCAGGGGGTCCAGAGCTGTGGGGGGCTGTGTAATGTGCAGGGGGTCCAGAGCTGTGGGGAGTGGGGCTATGTAATGTGCAGGGGGTCCAGAGCTGTGGGGGGCGTGTAATGTGCAGGGGGTCCAGAGCTGTGGGGGCTGTGTAATGTAAAAGGGGTCCAAAGGTAAAGGGTGCTGTGTAATGTAAAGGGGTCCAGAGGTGCAGGGGGTTGTTGTAATGTAAAGAGTCCAAAGGTGCAGGGTGCTGTGTAATGTAAAGGGGTCCAGGGGGTTGTGTAATGTAAAGGAGTCGGAGTTGCAGGGTGCTGTGTAATGTAAAGGAGTCCAGAGGTCCAGGGGGTTGTGTAATGTAAAGGAGTCCAGAGATGCACGGTGCTGTGTAATGTAAAGGGGTCCAGAGGTGCAGAGGGTTGTGTAATGTAAAGGGGTCCAGAGGTGCAGGGTGCTGTGAAATGTAAAGGAGTTCAGAGGTGCAGGGTGCTGTGTAATTGTAAAGGGGTCCAGAGGTGCAGGGTGCTATGTAATGTAAAGGTGTCCAGAGGTGCAGGGTGCTGTGTAATGAAAAGGGGTACCGAAGTGCAGGCTGCTGAGTAATGTGAAGGGGTCCAGCGGTGCAGCGTGCTGTGTAATGTAAAGGAGTCCAGAGGTGCAGCGTGCTGTGTAATGTAAAGGGGTCCAGAAGTGCAGGGGGTTGTGAAATGTAAAGGGGTCCAGAGGTGCAGGGTGCTGTGTAATGTAAAGGGGTCCAGAGGTGCAGGGTGCTGTGTAATGTAAAGGGGTCCAGAGGTGCAGGGTGCAGTGTAATGTAAAGGAGTCCAGAGCTGCAGGGGTGGGCTGTGTAATGTGCAGGGGGCCCTGCTAAGGCTCTTAAAGGAGCTGATGTACTTGTACGTCGGTTTGCACAGGGCTTGCCAACCTGCTGCAGTATATGTATATGAGCCGGTCAGGAAGTGGCTAAAGAAAAAAAAATGTTAATTTATTTGTTTTATTTTTTTTACTCCACAGGGACCATATGGTCCCATTTTGATTGGTGGCCCCATTGTCATCTAAAAACACCTCTCCCTCCCCTTTTAAAACTCAAATTATGGGCATCCAGTGGGGTAAGATACAGTCTACACAGAACTCTGCCCTGCTCTAAGCTGAATAATCTGTCACTATTATGAACAATCAATCAGCGCTACCTGTTCATTCATAATATACAAGATCCCTCAGAGCTTTGGCCCTGTGGAAAGTATCTGCCTGTACCCTCTGTGCATACAATCAGCTGTAGATACGTTACACAGAGCCACAGCGCTGCTCATTCATTCATATCAGTGACAGATCACTTAATGTTGTGGCTCTGTGTGTCTATCAGGGCTGCATGTACACATACACAGCCTGGCTAGTGGATTATAGAGATCTGCCTGCAGTGCTGTGTGAACAAAAAGATGTTGTGTATAACACAGCCCAATATTGCTGAATGTTCATTCATAAAACTGACACAACTTAGTGCGACAGCTCTGCGGCATCCATCAGCTAGGATTTGCATGTGTGAGGCTTGGTTCCACACTGCCGCGAATTGGGATGCGACTTGTGAGACTCCAAGTCGCATGACATGTGAAATCCCATGTTAGTCAATGAGAACTGTCTTTATTAGCACTACTGAAGTCGTTCCGGCGTTAGAAAAGGTTCCTTTACTATTCATGGCGACTTCTATCTATTGACTTGTGCCAATAGACTTTAATGGAAGTCTGTATTGATGTGATTTGGATCCGACATTACAGGAAGATTACCCAGGCAGTGCATGGCATCTTCCTATATGCTGTTATCTCTGAATAGCTGCACAAGTCAAAGTTGCATCAAGTCGCACTCAAGGAAGTCGCCTGGCAAGATCACACCATAAGTCGCGCGACTCTCAGGTCACAGTAGTGTGAACCGAGCCTAACAGCAGCTCCAATAGACACACAACACCTGGCAAGTGGCCCCTGCTGCCAGAAAGCAGAGCTGTCATTCACAAACCTGTCTCCTTTCTAGCCATGTTTTGAACGGTGGGGGGGGGGGGGGGGGATGTGGTTCTGTCTGACCATGCTGCTTGGAAACTAAGGCTACTTTCACACTGAGGCATTTTTCAGGTGCTTTAGCGCTAAAAATAGCACCTGTAAAGCGCCTGAAAACTGCCTCACCTGCAACCCCAGTGTGAAAACCCAAGTGCTTTCACACTAGGGCGGTGCGCGTGCAGGATGAGAAAAAAAGCCCTGCAGGCAGCATCTTTGGGGCAGTGCAGGAGCGGTGTATACACCACTCCTAAACTGCCCCTGCCCATTGAAATTAATGGGCAGCGCTGACAAGTGCCTGCAAAGCCCAGGGTTTTTTGGCTGGGCGGTGTGGTTGTGTGGCGGGGGGGGGGGGGTAAGCTCACTTGCTGGTTGCTGCCTGGCTTACCGGTGCCCATCAATGCTGACCACTAAGCTCACCTTCCTAACACACTGACCTACCTGCCTGACATACACTGACCTACCTACCTGACATGCACTGACCTACCTACCTGACACGCACTAACCTACCTACCTGACACGCACTGACCTACCTACCTGACACACACTGACCTACTTGACATACATACACTGATCTACCTGACACACACTGACCTACCTGACATACATACACTGACCTACCTGACACACACTGACAGACATACACTGACCTACCTGACATACATACACTGACCTACCTGACATACATACACTGACCTACCTGACATGCACTGACTTACCTCACACGCACTGACCTACTTGACACGCACTGACCTACCTGACACGCACTGACCTACCTGACACGCACTGACCTACCTGACATGCACTGACCTACCTGACATGCAATGACCTACCTGACATACATACACTGACATGCACTGACCTACCTGACCTACACTGACCTACCTGACATATATACACCGACGGTAGTGACACACACTGACCTACCTGACCAGGAGACTTCATGTCTCTTGCAGCAGCAGCTCAGCCGTGGTGTGCGGTGCGCGCACATCATCACAGCAGGCAGGGAGAGGAGAGAGGAGAGCCGAGCGGGGACCTCATAGTGGCGCTGCGGCCGCATTGTAATTCCCGCCTTCTGCAGCGCCTATGATGGACGACACACGTCCTGCGGTCCCACCATTGGACCAGTGGGACGTCCATCATAGGCTCCAGAAGGCGGGACCTGCTATGTGACTCGACCGCACTCGGCGGCGCTCGGCATCAGATCGGTCCCCGCTCGGCGGCGCTCGGGGCTATTGATAGAACCTTTTTTGGGGACCCTTTCGGGGCTTCAGCCATGGACAGCCCACCCTGCCGTTGCAACTGGCCCCTAGTCTAGAGGAGTGGATGTTTCTAGGCAGGTTGAATTTGCATGCAGCCTGCCCTAGGTAATATCCCTAATATAATATATAATATATAATAATGTAATATAATGCCGAGTAGAGATGGGCCCAGGTGTGTTTGAAATCCCACGTGACCGATCCTGCCAGGAAGCTGATGCTACACATGGCTAATCACAGGCAGTGAGACATTTCCCGATCTATGAGTGCCCATCGGTGCTGCATACCAGTGCCACCTATCAGTGCCCATTAGTGTCACCTATCAGTGCCCATCAGTGTCGCCTATCAGTGCCTTTCAGTGCCACCTCATCAGTGCCACCTCATTGGTGCCACCTCATCGGTGCCCATCAGTGCCGCCGTATCAGTGCCCGTCAGTGCAGCCATATCAGTGCCCCTCATTGAAGAAGACAACATACTTATTTGCAAAAAATTTTGACAGAAACAAAGAAAAACGTGTTTTTTTTCAAAATTTTCGGTCTTTTTTTATTTGTTGCGCAAAAAATAAAAACCGCAGAGGTGATCAAATACCACCAAAAGAAAGCTCTATTTGTGGGAACAAAATGATTAAAAAATTGTTTGGGTACAGTGTTGTATGACCGCGCAATTGTCATTCAAATTGCGACAGCGCTGAAAGCTGAAAATTGGCCTGGGCGGGAAGGTGTCTAAGTGCCTGGTATTGAAGTGGTTAAACGACTAGTTCAATATATGGAAGCTATTTAAAAAAGATTCTATTGGCCTACATGGCTTTGTTTGCTACACTGAAGGCAAATAAAACTAATGTGTAACTATTTAGATTTTCTATTCATGGCTAAAAGTTGTTTACTGCCAACTACTACTGAATGGACATGAATACATAACACCTTAGGGAAACAATAGTCTCTCTTGGTCAGTTACGTTAAGTAATACATCACTTAGGTATTATTATTATTATTATTATACAGTATTTATATAGCGCCAACAGTTTACGTAGCGCTTTACAACTTGAGGGTAAACAGTACAAATACAATACAATTTGATACAGTAGGAATCAGAGGGCCCTGCTCCTTAGAGCTTACAATCTAAGAGAGAAGGTCAAGAGATACAAGAGGTAATAACTATGGGCAGGGGCGTCGGGAGGGGGTGGCTATCAGTGGCTGAAGCCCCGAATGTGACCCCGAAAAGCCCCGAGTCTCGGCCATCTA